>PRKT01000001.1:2641507-2693110 GCA_003671525.1 Saccostrea glomerata | reverse complement strand
CCCCCCCCCCCCCTTCTGTTGCTACGTGCCTGCGAAGGGTCATTGTTGTGCTATTTCAAATCTAGTTTGATTTAAAACCTTTTTTTTTTTTTACACGTTACCAATAACTATCATATCCTTGATATCACAGTATCGTACTCACTGTTGTTGCGTTTGACGCGGTGAGCTTACACTTGAATTGTCTTATTTCAGAAATATATTGTATTTATCGCTGTAGGAAACATCTGAAATATGACCATTTGCCTTTCACTTGAGAGTGCTCGATTTACACCAGTGGCGACATTCATAGCATACCATCTCCTCAAATGCGTGCAAAATATTTACTTCAAACGAAACTGACCAGATTAGGACACTCTCAGAGGAGTTCTTGGTGGCCATTATTTGTAACTGGTCATTTGTTATCTGTAGAGACACTGGACAAAGACAGAGGCTGACAGATCGAAATCCGGCGTTGTTCTCAGCTAGTGTGACCAGAATACTATGAACCTGTAATGCATTAGTTAATTATATTTTGTGAAAACTTGGAAGAGGATATACAGGACTTGTTGGCATGGGGATTTTTAAGCATTTGAAACATATTGATAAGACCCTCTCGAGTCTCGAATGATGTGTGTTTTGTATTCTATAAACAGAAGCATGTTTTTTCCAGAATATTTCGGCTTCTATGCAGTACAGCGTAATTGTATTCAAAGTTTGCAACAATGTGAAAACATACTTAGTCATAGAGTATTAGGAACGCCCAGGGGCTCCACGTTCATCGTGTAATATACTCGTACATTTCCAGATGCACGTTGCACTGGGAGAGCTAGACTTTAAAAAAGAGATGAAAATTTTCTTGTAATACAATTACTTAGATCTTGTAATTACGTCTATTAATTTCATATATAAATAGCTGTTTGATGTTCTTGAAAAGATTCTTATAAATATTTTTTTCTCCTACAAACAGTTTAAATTCAAGAAAAACTTTGGGGCCATTTTATGGCCCAACCTACCCCTGGTGGTCATTAAATCTTCAATACCTGAGGATGCATCCCAATAAATACACTGTATGTCTAATCATGGATTTGCTGTTTATGAGAAGATTTTAAAGCTTGTTTTGATATTCATGTAAAAAAATCCCCATAGTGAACCCATCCTAACCCAATGGGTCATGATTTGAACAAATCTAAATCTATGCTTTTTCAGAAAGCCTTCGTAATAAATAAGATTTCAATCT
Source organism: Saccostrea glomerata (assembly GCA_003671525.1). Classification (NCBI taxonomy): domain Eukaryota; kingdom Metazoa; phylum Mollusca; class Bivalvia; order Ostreida; family Ostreidae; genus Saccostrea; species Saccostrea glomerata. The sequence continues at coordinate 2,691,894 of PRKT01000001.1, read as the reverse complement.
TTTCTGGCCATGTGGTTCATGAGAAGATTTTTAAAGTCTCGATCCAATTTTCACTTTTTCTTGAGTATCTCTCCTTCAATTGAATTCCCTTATCCAAGGATACGCTTTGCCAAGTTTGGTTGAAATTGATCCAGTGGTTCTTGAAAAGATAAAATGTTAAAAAAAATTACGACGACAGCGACGACGACGACGAAAGACAATTAAAGGAAAAATTGTGCCCAAAAATTAAACCTTCAACTTATGAGAACTAAAAGTGAAAAAAAATGAATGTTAGGAAATTTTCCTTATTCATATGTACTGTCTTCATTTCATGTCATATTTTTTTCTTAAATATTTCCATCTACTCTTTCCTCTGCACATTCTGCAATGGTTTCAAAATGTTTGGTCGCTGGGTTAAGAATACAGGGTATGACTTTGTCATACATTCAAACTTCTTTGTTTTTAAATATATTCAGTATTTATTTACATATATTCAGAGAAATCTTCTCAATTATCTTAAGATCGTTAAGCAGGCTAATAATTCGCGTGATATAATGTGCGGCTTGCTTTTTATATATACATGTATTCCAGGAGTTCAGTCCAAGGATAAACTATAGCTAGTCACATATAAGTAAAATTCAAGGTTTGGGGCTAAGATTTGATCTAGGGCTGGGGATCAAATCAAAGTTTACTTGCATTCATATGTCGACTCGATGTATCTCGGTGAATTTGAAGTAAAAGACACCACCGAGTCTGTTTGATATATCATATGCATGTTTAAGTGACTTTTAACGACGAGGGCCAAATAACTACTAAATTGTATGACAAACGAAATAAATCCAACTTTTCAATCGTCAACTTTCTTAATATGTGTAGTAATATTATACTTTCATGTAAATTAGTTGTATCTGATTGGTCGAAAAACATTTGCTAAAAAACAATATTATACTTCATGTAAAATTAGTTGAATCTGATTGGTCGAGAAAGATTTGTTAAAAAACACTACTACCCGATGAATAATGGAGCCACGCACTCCAGCGTACCAACAGTCAACATTGCTTGACGACGGGTGGTATTCCAAAAAATAGCGACTGCGCAGAATTTATGCGCGCACGGTTCACTGTTATATGTATTTATTTTAAAACATTCAGTATAATATAATAAATATTGCATGTAGTTGAGTGTAACATTGAAAATTTTCACCCCAAAAAAACCATTGTTAACCGAGGCGCAGCCGAGGTTGACAATGGTTTTCGAGGGGTGAAAATTTCAACTACATGCAATATTTATATACTATTACCTGCTGAATAATGAAGCCACGTCCTCCAGCGTAGCAACAGTCAACATTGCATGACGACGGGTGATATTAAAAAAAAATAGCGACTGCGTAGAATTTATGCGCGCACGGTTCACTGTTATATGTCTTTGTATAAAAAATTCAGTATAATATATTTCACCTGGATACAAAAACAAAAAGAAATACATGTACACGTGTTTTGTTAAGTCTCTCGGCTTATTACACACCCAAGAGGATTCGAAGGTATGTTACATGGATTTCAACAACCTCGTTTAAAGTAAGTATTTCGTAAACTTTATAGCCTCTTTAACAAATTCAACTTATCATTTGGTTGTATTTGACTGAGTCTTTGAGTGTTTTTTAACCAAGGATTAGACCTGTGTTCTAATACTATTTCACTCCATTGAATATTCGATTTACCTGATCAAAAAACAGTACTCAAGGCGGGTGTGACAGGTCAAATGGGGATACTTACTCCTCCTAGTCACAGATCCATCTCTGGAATTTCCAGGAATCTGTGTTTTGATGCCCCATTCACAGATTAGTATTGATTGTAGCTTTGTTTTTTGTTTTTTTTTAAGATATTCGATTACTGTGTGTTATATTCACCTTTGTCATTTCAGTATCAACACTGATAAGCGTCCTGTATGACATAAACTGATATTTGAAGGGATGAAGCTGAGAGGTGCGGATTCGACCCGGTACAATTTTGAAAGAAATTCGTTATGCTATATCCTAATCCCAATCAACAAATTCCTCTTTTCAAATTGATCTGCATTTTGCAGTTTTGCACTTCTATATTTGACTTTCATAACTTTATACTTCAAGTTTTTATAGGTTCATGGTGAATAAATATTCTCTTCAGAGAAGTGGACAGGCTTTCGCCTACATCCACCGTAGGCGAAAGCCTGTCAAACTCTAAAGAGAATAGGTGAATAAATAAAAGTTGTAGTTTGGTACTTGGTAGAAACTTAACAGTGCTGAAAAGAAGTCTATGGGACAGTTATATTACAGGATCGCAGAAAATCAGTCTTTCTAAGACAATAATTAAAAAAAATGAAATATTTGCATTGTTTAAAAGAAAAAAAACAAATAAAACATTGAAACGACAAGAAAAATTACCTTTTTAAAGTTTTAATGATCAACGGGAGATCACTCTAATAAACTTGCTCTCTAGTGGATGGAGATAATTTTGGATTATGGCTAACATTTACTCAGGTTTGTGTTCCACATGGCTTTTTGTTTACAACATTTTTACCTTCGTGTAGATTTTTTTCAAGACAATTTAAGTAAAAGATGTTTCAACTAACAACAAAGAATAAAAAATACATAAAAATTTCATTTGTTTCATGTTATATTTGAGCAATAAGGCCTAACGGAATCTATGCATTGCAACCCGAATTTCCTTTGTTTATTTTTTTTTTTAAATAAACGGGCGGTATCCTATATACAGAATACTGAAATACAGATTCCTGGTATAAGTTAGCTTCAAAAGGAAATGTGTCCTACCTGTTTTACTTGTCAGTATTTTTAATTTATTTGATGAGGTACTAGATCAAAACTGTAAAAAATAAAAATAAATGTGTGTCTGATATTGGTATTTAATTCATTTTGTTGGTAATTTGATATTTCTTCCTCTATTTAAATGAAAGATATTTTAGTTGTTTAATGTTTACAGATTTATAAATAAAAATTTTTGACAATGAACACCCATCACATTTCCTTTTGAAAGGGTGAATATGAAATGCAACATATAGAATTAATATTGCATTTCTTTTTATTTTACTCCCAAAAGTAATGGTAGTGTTTGGGATTACCCCAAACAAGCTATTATAACCAATTTGGACAGCTGCTCACAAGTCAACCTGTTAATATATGGTTTGAACTTTTAATATTGTAACTAAAAAATTCAGAAGAAAATATGATACACTGGTAAATAAAAGCCCAGTGAGCAGTAAAACAATTATTTTATTTCAAAGCAACTATTCAAACTAATGATTTTTCCTAGGAATTTATACAAAGCTTAAAGACAGAAGTACTGACATCAAGGATCGCCTGAAGCTGACTAAATTTGCTTGGTTATCAGACAAAGTCATTTTCCCAAACAAAGAACAAGTTCTTATTGATTTTCTTGGTGGTCTTCTTTTAAACAGGAAAAGGTAAATAGACTCAATATAAAAAAGGATAATCGTTTCAAAGTTGGTTATTCTGATTATCAAAAAAGTTTAGTATGTAGTGTTTTTTCAGTTTCTTTTTATTGTTTTCACCGATCAAAGTTAATTGTGATTTCAAGTTTTTAATAGAACAACCACTAAGTACCACAGTAAATGCATTCAAGAACTGTAAAATAATTTAGATTTACACCGAAGCACATAATTTTCAAAATGTGCATGTTTTATGAATGCCACACAGGAGTAATGTGACAGAGGATGAGACAGATCTTGTGTGGAGGTGTCTCTATGAAGTTCTACAGACGAAAAAATGTCATGTACCGGCTAAGTTCCGACACACTCTCATCATCAAGCCCTCCATAAGTCAGGTAAAGATATAATAGATGTTATTTCAGGTAAATGTTGACCTTATTATATCAACAATTGTCTTACCGAGACTACCATGTGTTATATAGTATCATTTGTTGCTCTCTTGTTTGTCAGTTAAATTCACTCTTCTAATAATAGGGCACTTTTAGTACCCACTGGATTTCCAGCAGATTGTTGGAAATGGTCTCCAAAAATTACTTAGATTATTACCTCCAAAAAACATTTTTGTAACTAATAGACATAATTTCGGCAAAGTAAAATTTGAAAGTCAATTCTTTTCAATGATGACAAAGTCATTTTCTTCTGTTATATGGTTGACACTTTGTCAAAATATTTTCAGAACTTTTTCAATACCCCTGTTATTATGGAATATTATTTTGTAGGTCTTATGTGACAGCATTTTGTTGGAGTATGAGAAGAACTCAGGCTGTACAGCAGACATTGTAGGATGTGCCTTAGCCATCATAAAGTCTCCAACCTTATCTTATGTCTTTACATCAAAATATGATTTTCTGGTTTGTATTTTTATTTTCTTTAGACTAGCTCTTGGGATTTTTTTTTTGAATAATTTTGTGTACAAATAGGAAAGAAACTGTGCTTTGTGCATGTACTGATTCTTACTTATTAAGCAGGAGCCAAGTTCTGCCTTTGTGTTCATTAGGGAAAACCTTCAACCATTCACCCTTCCAACCTTTTTGTATGATTTTCATTTATTATGTTTTGAAAAAATGAGACAGTGATCAAATATTTAAATTTTGTCCCAAGAATTACACTTCAAGATTTAATAGAAAAAACAAATACTGTTGAACATTGGTATTTCAAACACTGATATTTAAAATGGAAAAAATATTGTCAAAGTGATCTGAAAGTCCAAACAATATATTTTCTAAGTGTTTTATCCTGGATATGCCCAATCCTCAGATATCTCAAATGTTTTCTTGGTACTATTTAGTTTGAGAACACATTAGTACCATTCTGAAAATATCCTGATTTTCAAATTTTCAATTTTTTTTGTTCTTAAATTAAAATATTTAAACGATGACCCAGCAGTATAATGCTTTTAACACAGTTTTTTTTTTATCAATAAACATTCAATATTCAAGCATTTATTTAAATTACAATGCATGCTCCTCAGAAAATTCAAACAAATGAAAGATTCACAAGCTGTAATATACATGTAGCTGTGTGATTTAAAGTTAAGATTTTAAACACAGTATGAAGATTTTCTTTAAAGGAGGATGAAAATAATAAAATCTTACAATATTTTCTATATCCAGGTGAAGTTTCTGGGCAATTTATTGCTATTAATGGTGAGAACCATCCAGGATGGACAACCTGTTTCCTCTGATCTTGTTCAGCTGTTACAGAAATGCACAGCAACGTACAGTGTGTCTCAAAGGGCCTACCCACAGCAAACAAAGGTAGGTCAACAGGTTAAATAGATATGTTGTGAAATATGTATGTTATTGACATTGAAAGTTACAAAACATCACATAGAGGATTAAAAAAAAGTAGCAAGTAAGATACACAGACATTAATTCCAGAATTCAGTGTATTTTTACACCATCAAACATAAAATTCATAGAGCTATTTGACTCTAAATACAATAAGCATCCTATTTAAAAAAAAAAATATATGAATTGTGATAACTGATTGGTTTGTACATTGAAGCATTTCCAGTTTAGCTTGGACTTTCAGTAAGGCATGACATTCTCGATGTTACATAATTAGCTTCTGAAATTTACACAGCTTTCCTTCACTGTTGAAATAAACATGGGATAGAAATTTGGGCAAATACCAATTAGTGTATTGAATAACCATGCAATAATTTTGTTTTGTCTGGCAAAGAGGTGGAGCTTTAGTCGTCTCATTGTTGTCAACAACAATTTAAAGTGCCTTAACCAATGAGAATCTATTCGACATTAGACAGACGCTTATTACATAGCGCGGAGAATGCCACACCCTACTGAAAATTCAAACTTACATGGAAATGATTCTAATACAACACAACATGCATATCTGAGAAATATATAACTAAGACAAAGTCAAAGCTGCGGTTTTCAACTGTTCTGATACTGTAAATCACTTTTTATTGGCAATAACTTTTTTTTTTGCATAATTACATGAGACAGTTTACTCAAGAAAAACTTCATTCTCGTGTATATTAGTATTCCTAAAGATTATTGAGCAATACCCTCAATTCATTAAAGTTTTGTTTCGCTAATAAAGAGGTATTGACTATCTTGTAGAAATAAAGTATCCGGAAAATTTAGCGATCTACAGTTACTATTGTGCCGTCTACATTATATTTTTTTATTTCTTCTGTATCTATATTTCTTTGACAAAAAGGCTTAATTAATAATTTTGAAAAGATTGAATTAGAATCATGTTCATGTGAAAATATTTTGAGCTGAAAAAATATGCATTGCAACCAGAAATTATATGTCCTGTTACTTCGAAAGTCCTTACAATAACCATGACAAAATTATGTATATTTGTTTTGCTGATGTTACAGTAGGAGGATTAGATAGAGTTTGAGTAAAAAGAAAATGAAATCACGATAGCAGGGATCTATAAAATGTCTGTGTGCTGAATGTTCTAGGTCTTCCAGTCTGTGGTTGAACGGTTACTTATTCCTACTTTGTTGCTGGGAAGTTTGGCAGAGAAATGTCCAGAGCTTAAAAACTGTGTGGAGAAACTAGATGACATCCTTGATCAGGCTTTGTTTCATAGGTATAGTATTAACAGAGTTACAGATCTTATTACTATCACAAAATTAACTTACTTTCTTTACATGTAAAATAATATGATTCTTTTTTTCAAATTCAAAATGCTTATGTCTTTTATATCTTCTGCAATTAAAGCTAGCATGTGAAATTTTATTTAATTAAATAAGATTATTGTTTAGGGTAATTAAAGATTGAATTTTTTCTTCCTTCCATTTGACATAAATATACATTTATAATTTTAAATGCAAAGGTTAATAAGAATTCTTATGATCCTGAAGTTTAATCAGAACTAGGACAGCCAGCATCTACATTTTGTTTGTCCATGACTTATTTCTTTTGTCCATAACTTTGATGTACAATGTATACATGTTTTTACACAGAGAACACCACCCTTTCTATGAGAGTTTCCTGTCAGCTGTAGTAGGAAAAGATGACAAAAAACACAAAATCTCTAAGACAATCGAGAGTCTGTTTCACCGAAATGTAGAAAAGGATAACAGGTAAATTGACCTAGACCACGTGTCTGAGATAAAATGTAAACGTAGTAAACCAGCATGTTTTGTTGTTCTGTCATCGGATTGGACAATGACTATGTGCGAAATAATAACAATAGCCATATAAGGTCTTCTCGGACACACATATCCCTCTGTTGTACTAAGACCGGCCCATCCTCTTGCCATAAAAAAAAATATTCTCACAAACCTGGCCAAATTTAGCTGTGATAGGGTCTAAAACATCAAAGATAATGCAGTATTCCTTATAATTAAGATATGTCTGAACTATTGAAACTATTCAAAAGGCGTCATATTTATTCACTCGTGTTTGAAAACTACCAACATCGTTGTAGATTAAATATAATTCGTCGTGAAAAAAGGGGCCCCAGATAGCAGTTATGTCACATCATCCTTTCATCTTTATGTTGTGATTAGAAATACAGTACATGTATTATTTTTATGTCATATTGACTGAATAACATGTCATTATCAGTATTAAATTTATAATGAAAATTTATAGGAGAATTTAATGTCAACCATTTTACTGTACTGTACATTGAAAAAATTAACTGAGGGGCACCTTTGATACAGTGTGTAAGTTGTTACAGTCTTGAGGAGAACATACAGCACTCATCAAAGGTGGCTTAGTGTCATGATTTTGCAAGGTAAAGAGACTTGACTTAGTTACTGTGTTATTGTGTATTATAGCCATGGAGAGAAAACACTGACTGGATTCCAACTGTCTGTACATATCTGTCATCTCATCGGAATCAGTGATTCCAGTGTGGAGCTGGGAGGACCATTAGATCAACAGGAAGTGGTGGCTGTGTTATCTCCCCTGTTGAGAAGTTTACTGAAGCATGACATTTACAGTCAACCCCAGGATGCATCAGATGACAACATCCAATTCAAGTTCTACTGCCATATTCTGATTCATGTTTTACAAGGCAAACAGTAAGTTCCAGTAGCTGGAAATGAACCCTTAAACTGACTTATCTAAACTCTGTAACTCAGGATGCTCATTCCCTGAAAAATTTCTTACATTCATCTGTGTAGTTTTGTAGCTGAGATATTTTTAAGTCTCTAGGTTCTTGAGATTAGTGTTTGTTATTAATGTGTACATTTCCTAATAACTATATGGTTATTACAGTATATTTTTTTTTTAATTATAGGTCTTCATTGTTTTATGCCTGTTTGGAGAGCTTACTGGAATTAAATCATGCTATTCTAGAGACTAAGATGTCAGAAGTGTTCAGAATAGCCTGGTTTGAGCGAAATTTAACATTTCATGAGTGAACAATAAAAATTAAACCACCCACAGAAATTAGTGATATCACAGTAACAGTATTATATGATTAATTGTAAAAACCAAATAAAAGTAGAAAATTACATTTATAAATTCATAGATAAGTTTTTCTATGAATAAATGTGGATAAATAAATTTTAAAACTCAAAGGGGCAGATGTATTGATATTGAAATACATGAGGATACAGACATAGGACTTTCAACTGATACCCAAGCATGATCATTTGAAATGTTCCAGATACCAATTTTCAGCTCTATCTGTGTATCTTTATTTTCAACATAGGTGCTGCATAGAGACTTACTGACTTCCTTGGATAGCTTTCTGGCCAAGTTACTTCAGACTTATTCCAAACTGAGACAGGTTTCTAAGCTGCTGAGTTTATTGTTGACCGCTGTCAGAGGGTCAGAGTTTACACAAGATCCAGTGCTCTCGAAGAAAACGGCCCTACAGTGAGTAGATTTCCGGTCATCTTGTGTGCAGCTCATTTTGTCTTTTTGACATTGTCCTGTTTAGTTTCTTAGAAATACATGTAGTTAATATACAACTGATGAATCAATTTAAGAAAAGCATGAGAAGAATGAGAAGAAAATAATTTAAGATTTATATGATGCAAAAATGTTCATTCAGCCTGTTGGAAGGTGTGTTTAGTATGCATATTTATTGTTTAAGCATTTTTTCATTGTATGTTGTATATTCTGCTGAAACAGGTTGGGAGAGGTTGTGGAGCAGTTACCCCAAGCTGTTATCACAGAAGTTTGGGGACTCCTTCTGAAAGAAGTTTCTGAATTGCTGTTTGGTCTGCAGACAGAAGGTGTGTCTCCATCTCTGTGGCCAATAAGGAAATTAAGGGTTCACATTTAAAAATTAGAGAGAATTTTTTTAGTTAAGACTGTATTTTGTACCTGTTTATATGCAAGTAAACATTTTAAAAATACACTTATGCACATATTCATTTACCTATGTTACCAGGTATACCTTACTTATGGGTTTGATATTTATTTAAACCATATGGTATCTTCAGAAATTCTACATGTATATGAAATTCAAGAATTATGCCAATGCACTCAAGATCTGTGAATTGAAAGAACTTACGTCGAGCCATGTTATTCATTATTGCATTGATTTCTAATGCATTAAAAGTAGAATGAAACCATTCAGTTTGCTTTATTTTGTTTGAATCAAGGTCCCTTTGAAATGCTCATGATGGAGTTTGAAAATTTATATTGAGTACCGGTAAATGAAAATATTTTATAACCATCATTGTATGTGAATCCTCTTTAGGGGAAAGTTTTTGAACAGAGCAGTCATTTTAATTAAGATTGTACATGTATTTCATTATAATTATGGTGTTTAACTGGAAACAGTAATGTATAGCATTTTTATTTTCTTTAGATACAAGTTCAGCATGCAGGCTTCTATTTGTGACCAAGTTGTTTGCCGTTTTCCTGTCTCATGTTAAAGTAGCTGATTATACAATTACCCATCTGACAAGGTTAAAGGTCAAAGGTCTGATGGAGGAGACACAGTCGAGAGTTATAGCTCCACTTATTGAAAGAGTGACAGAGAAAAAGGTAGGTAATATGCCACTGCTGGGAGACAAATCCTCATTACTTTATAGAAATACTCCTTCATGCTAAATTAATATGTATATATTAATGTGAGCTGAATTTTTTTTCATTCCTCAGATAACAGCCCCTGAGCCAGTGTTGTTCTCTGCCTTACTCTTGTCGTATTACTGGGGAGAGCTTCGTCTCCTTCTGGAAACATTTAATGTAGCTGACCAAAGGTCTGAGTGTCATGAACAAAATATTTACCGAAACCTGGCTGTCATCTTCAGCATTGACAGTACGAGATGGAAGAAGATGCATACCATAGCTACTGATTCTGGGGTGAAAAGAGACTCTTACCTATGGGTAAATATTTCTTAGAAAGTGACTTTAAAGTAAACTCATGATGAATTTCTAAATACTTTTAAATAAGTAAAAAATTAGATGACAATTTCAAAATGTCCATTTCAATATAATGTCTGTACAGTTAATGATAGTAATGTACTGTAAAACATGTCCATGTAATTTTGTCAAACAATTCTGCATTTGTGACATCTATGGCTTCTGAAGCAACATTCATACTTTACATTGAAACAGAAACTGTTGACAACACTGGTGCTGAAAGCAATGCTAGCTGACACAGGGATAGAAGTCCCAAACAAGGAGGTAACAAGGATTATACTGAAGCTGTCCTCAGACACAGAGAAATGTTTGTCAGGAAAACCAAGCTTGGCCTCAGGAATGGTAATCAATCTCTTCTTAATATTGTAAAATTATTTTATGTTTGTCCCCACTTGCTGAATTTGAATATTTTAATGCTATTCTAGAAAATTTTATCTTACTTCATGTATCTTGATAATAAAATATTAACTGTTTGCCTTGTCTACAAAAATGTATTCACCAAAATAAAATTTTCCATCAAATATTAATTTTCTATAAATATTATCATGATATGCCACTCCTGGTTCAAATATTGACTGATTCAAATTCAGACTAAACAAGGTCTATGGTTGTTTTTCTTTTGTATAGAATTTTTTTTCACTTATTAATTAAAGCATTAATGAAGCATATTCAAAACTTGTGTTCCCAAGAAATTTTTCATTTATTTAAATATATGTACAATGAGAGATGATGCAGTTCAAATAGGTCACCCTTGACGACTAGTCTCATGAAAACTGATTTTATTCTATTGATCTCTAATATAAACTAATATAACTTTGGTGAAAATTAGTGTTAATGTATGTTAATGAGAGAAGGTCTTTCTTTTAATAAATTCCATGCATTCATTGATTATTCATTCATTGATAATCAAATCTGACATCAGCCTATGATAAATGTCGAGTGTAATCGAACTTTTTATTTATTAAATATACCCTATGAGCAAGTATTCTGTCTGAAGAACTGGATTTTGGATAAGTTTGAAATAATTAAGTTGAGGTTGAAATATAAATGTTAACTTATTTATGGGGTCTCTGTTGGAGACGCGGATCATATATTTAGTAAATTAAACTACAAATTTTTATGTCCTGCAATTTAAATAAGGAAGACAGGGAACCTTAGTTGAATTAGCTTTACATGAAATAAACTTCTAAAATGTCTATAAGCTCTATTTCTTTATACAGCCATGGGAGATATCAGAAGAAAACTACAGTCCAGCCAGTTTAGACCTTGTGTTAAAGATGTTGCCCCTGTGTGGTTCCCACTTGTCCTGTGACTCCACTCAGCAGATTACAGAGCTTGTCATGAGAGTTATGACTAGTGTTACTGCTGCTGAGAGTAGGCAAGTTTTACAGTTATCTCCCTTCTTATGCTTCTCTGATAGTGAAAATGTTTTATTGAGATATCTGTGACTGTCATTTGAAGCAGATAATTGAGAGTTTATAACTGTGACAGTCCCTTGTATGCTTATACACTGTGACTGTCCTTTGCAGGCAGATAATTGCTAGTTTATAACTGTGACAGTCCTTTGAAGTTATATAACAGTTTTTACTTTGTAGGCAGGAACTGGAGAGGCTTGTCCTTGAGAGATGTTTACACCCAGACATTCTGGAGAGTTCTTCATGGTCCTCCTGTATGCTAACTGCCACATTCAAAACACTCTGTTTAACAATCCAGGAAAATCAAAGGTAATTAACCTTAGTAAGAATGTTGCCCAAGGTTGGACCCTATTTTTATGACATCATTAGTAGTTCTATTACACAGAATTGAAAATGCATAACGATCAATACTTGTATTATGGTAGATCTTATTTTTGATATTGCACTAGTAGCAGCACTGCACAGTGTTTAAAAGAAACAATTAAGATACATTTTTCTTCCTGGTACAATAAAATGCACCATTAAGCTTATATTAACATATTGTTCAAATAGTTGGGATGGCCAGCAAGCTAAACTTTTATAAAGCTTTCTCTTCATATCAGTTTGTACTTATATATAACTTAAGAATCATTGACAATTAATTTATCTCATACGTGTTGGGGATACAGCCCATTAGATAAACTTATCTTTTATCCTCGGGGTAGATGCTTTGTCAATAGCACTTCTGGTTTTGACATGACCCTCGCTTCAAGATTTTATTTTAATGAAACATTTATTTGTGAAAATTTTTGCCCTGATAAAATGAATGATAATGAACGATAATAATGTTAAAAGCAAGAAAAAGACTCATACATATCAAAGAAGTGTCTTATTTTTTAAGAAACCTGTATTGGCTACTTGAAGACAGATGTTAACCCCCCCCCCCCCTTTTTAATTGTTTTCGGAGAAAGTAAAGCCTAGAAGTTAAGTAGTTGTTATAAGATTCCTTTAAAATCCTCAATAATGTTCCCTTATATTATACTACGTACATGTATGCCTACCTAGTTATGTAGGTGTACATGTAACTTACCATGGATCAACAATGAATCTACATGTAGGCCCTTAGCCTTGCCTAACACTTTTGTACTGCCATCTCCCAAAGAGTTAATTTTCACGATTCCATGATCATTACAACTTTCAATCGAAGTTCGTTTGATGTAAAGCTCAAGCAATTGTTACATAATGTTTTCAAAGACGCAGATAGCAAAAATTCTAAATTTTGAACACGATCTACTTTCTTTAGAGGCATGTCAACGTCAACGGTGCTACGTCACAGGTTATACGTCATCAATTTGAATTAGCAATCATTCATGTAGTTTCGCAGGGGAAGTCTCAAGTTTTGTTAAAACGAAAGTCGTATGAGATAAATAACACATCTATAATTGTGTGATTTGATATTGGCTTTATCCAACTTGTTGAAATGGTGTATATTCGCGAGGCAAGCCTCGCAAATATATACACCATTTCAATTTGTTGGACCCCGTGGGGATCCGGGTTAGAACTGGTCCTCAGTATCCCCTTGCTTGCCGTAAAAGTCGACTAAATGGCGCGGTCCTTTGGATGAGACCGTATAAACCGAGGCCCCGTGTCACAGCAGGTGTGGCACGATAAAGATCCCTCCCTGCTCAAAGGCCGTAAGTGCCGAGCATAGGCCTAAATTTGCAGCCCTTCACCGGCAATGGTGTCGTCTCCGTATTAGTGAAATATTCTGGAGAGGGACGTTAAACAGTATACAATCAATCAATTCTTGGATAAAGTCAATAGCTAATCACACAATATAGATATCATATATTTAAACCAATGGTTAAATAATAATTTTGAAATTGTGTTTCTAAGGTCAGACGAGACGTTCCTCAAAATCTGTTTTGTATATCTTCGTAATGTATGAAAAATATTCAAAATTTTAATAACATTCTGATTTCTAAACCAGTTTCTAACCGTTTTTAAAAAACCAAACACTCAGACATTTGAAACTGGAAAATTATTTTTCTTCCCCAGAGGATTATATAAGAAAAACTACCCCTGGTATCTTGCAAGAATGCCTGGTAAGGTACCTCAATTTTTTGTAAGTAAACATGTTTAAGTACCAACACTTCAATGACAAACTCTTAGAAAAATTTATCTATTAATAAGGAACGTCTCGTCTGTCCTTATTAAAGGCCCAAAAATTATCAAGTTCCAATCTTCAAAAATATTATCTTTTACAATCTTATTCTTTTTATTGGTTACATGTACAAATTTATTTTAATAAAACTCATTTTTATTCATGATTTATTACTTGCAATAATTTACCGGTACTCAACAAATCCTGTAAATTATGTATTATATTTAGCGTGTACAATATTTGGCGGAAATTGAGTTGTGAACAAGTTAGCATAGATTTAATTTAGCGCATTTCTTATAGTTTTTATTTTCGTATGTAATTACAAAACATTTAGCGTTGTACTTGAATTAGCGGAAGTGTCTAAAGCGCTAAAAAGAATACACCGCCATATGTAATACGTTTACATTATGTATTAAACCTAAAATCATATTAAGTATCAAGAATGATTCAAGTCTCGCAATTATTTGCCTTCATTTCAGAAAAAAAACCTTCAGATACTATATGTTCTCATGCTCTTGGATTTTTTTCCCGCAGATTATCGCAATCATAATTGTGGAAACTGGTTCAAAGATGGATGGTGTAGAGAAGAATATTTTTCGCATGAGTACAATGATCCTATTGCAGCGGAGATCTGTGATGGTTGGAATTGTTGCAAGTCCCGTATTTGAGACGACATATACCTTGCATTTCAATCAATATTACAAAATAATAAATTGCAATTTTTTATTATTCAACAGCAATGAATATAGTTTGTGTTCTTCATGGTAGCATTAGATTATCTAGATTGATATACACTCTTAGATACTTTGTTATCGTTTGTGTGTTCCGTGGATGTCCTCTTAAATTGAATTTAATAGAAAATTTTATCCTTCTAGTATAATTAATTTGTAATTTACCATGCTATCATTGCAATATTGCATTTGTAAAATTAGAAAGTCGTTAGAGATGCATAAAATTAATGAAACATTTCAAATAAATTCTTACATGTTTTATCTTTCTTTATGTTAATAACGTAATGAAAGCGATACATTTATGATTTGACTGATCTCAGTTTCTCTCGCACACCAATGACTTAATTTTTTTTAATATCAAATGTCCTCTAAATAATATAAAATATTTTATACCTGACTTAAATTCGTAGGAATACCAATAATATTTGGGGTTATATAGATAAGTATGTGATGTGCAATATATTGCTGTTTAAAATAGAAAAAATTCAAAGACTGCTCGATAGACTTCTTTTTTTTTGTTTTTATGGGGCTATGATTCTCTCCTTTTCCATAAATATCTCTCAGAACACGGATTGTCACTTTTAATAATGTCAGTTTTTTAATTTTTTTGCTTAGCCACGATTAGTACATAGTGTATAAAAGATATATAGTTACAATTAAGATATATTGTAAAATGTTCTGACTATATTTTCTTATAGCCATGATTTAAACAATATTTTATTCTCTGATCTTATCGTGAATGGGCCGTGATTTACCTTGTTACATCAAAGATTCTATTCGTTTTGTCTTTGTCCTGAGCAATTATATTTCACTGCAAATTTTTGTAAGTAAATTGTGAACACCTCTAGATCCATAAAGTATTTTTGATTTGGCACCTTCTCTGAAAAACCCAGTGGGGGGTATTTGTCCCTATTGGACAGTTCTAGTTAAACTTGGCCTTGTCTTGTTTTTTATGTACTTAAACGTACATGTACCTTAATAAACTTATTATTGAATTTTTTCATTGAAAAGTTCCTGGATTTCATCATTATTGTAAAGCCCCATGCAGACTTTGAATTACAATAGTTTTGAAATTTTCAAGGTTAATATATATGTGTACATGTAAAAGGCAACCATTATGCATCACAAAAGATATCCTTACCCTTTTCCTAGTAAACACAGTAAAAAATGGAGGAAAGCAAGTTAAATTTATTGAAAATTGTTGATTTATTGTACAGTATTGTCAGCATCCAATATCTCTTTGATCTTTGCTATACTGTAGTAGAATTATCCTATATTTTCCAAACAACAGAGATTTTTTGGTATCATAGTTTATGTATAATTCCCAGTATATTTAACTTTTAACAGGGCCCCAAATAGAAAGATGAAGACAGACTCCCAACCTTCCACTGTTAGGACTGTATTAGATGAGCTCTGTGATGATGTTTTTACAACACAAGCATCTGAATATAGGTGAGAGTTGTTAAATTTTCAATTAGGATGTATTAATTATATACAGTACATGAGATACAGTCAATGCATACAAGCAGTGACATATTTTTTTGGCACTCTTGAGAAAGATGATCGGTGTACATAGATTGTTTCCAGTCTGGCTTTGTGTAGTCTTGTGTAACACTTTGCCAACATGTATGCTCAGTACAAGATTTCTATTAATTAATGCTGTAGCTTTATATAGTAAAAGAGAGGGCATTATAAATTATCACCATAAAACTTTGAACTAGAGATTATAAAGGTAGCTATGTGTTCTCACCTTTGTGTAATACATGTACATGTATGTTCATCAATCTTCTCTGTGGGTTTATCTTGATTTCATTTCTGTTACATATATGTTAAATATCAGGGAATATTAACTTATATGAACATGTATGCCCCAGTTGGAATCAAGTGTTAATTGCAGTAGGTGGGAACAGATTTGTGAGGGAGCACTGCCCTGAAAGCATTATACCACCAGTACTGAATATTAACCCACCCCACAATGTAATCATACAAGGAACTTTAATCCTTTTATGGTATAGATTTTTTCAGTCCAGTATAGGAAAGTTACTCTACGTATGCCCTTTTATGGCCCTCTTTAACAAAAATAATTGCTGAAAAAAGATTCATTCCAATACACACATGCCCAGTACTGTAAATTCCTAAATATACGCATGGAATTAATTATCGCGTAATTTCGCAAGAAGCACTGCACGCAAAAATAAAATTATTTGCCTTTATTAATATGGAGCTGAAATATATGTAAAGTCTCTTGATCAACCATCCCTTCGCGAATAATTATTCTCACGATTTGCTGTTGAAGAGCCTATTTGCGAAAATAAGTAATCGCAAAAAAATAAGGAATCTACAGTAAGCAGTAGAAAATTTGACCTGATCACTAGTCAGGAAGACATGAAGCACCGGAATTATAATCGGTTAAGACAGCATCCAAAACATTAATGGGTTATACTTCCTTGCTGACAATATCCAAGCACCTTTGTTTTGTTTAACAATAGAATAGTACATATAGGTGTTTGGGTTGCTACAGATACTTCATGCTATTCACCCAACCAAGAAATATATCTAGGTTCTGTAGCATGAGCGATGCATGTAGTATACATCTCAAGATGCAATATACTGTATCTATGCAGTATCAGTAAATGTCAGATTAGAAGCTTCTAGGGAATTTACTTTCTCCTAAAGCATCTACCTGATTATTCATCCAGAAGAAAATGTGTCCCATATGTATGCAGAATATCAAGCACAACAGCAAAACAGATAGCTTTTTGACTCAGCATCTTCAAAACTGGTGAATTTATAAAAATTAAAATATACACACATCTATTCTAAAACAAATCAGAAGACTATGTGACAGACATACATATACATGTATACTCTGATGAACAGAAAAAAATAATTTACCAGATAATTAGTTTAGAATGTGAGTTTTATTATTTGTGTGCTTTAATTTATTTTGCAGTAAGAGAATGGAGAAACTGAGGCTTATCTCTGATTTGATCAATGAAGAACTTTTAAATGTCCATGGAGAAGGTCATCTCACAGCTGACAAGTCTTGCTGGGGGATGTGCTTACAGGTTTGATACAAAATTAATTGTTAAGTATACAATGCTGGAGAGAGGACCCAGCACTTACATAGAAAATGTAGTAGTATTGCAATAGTTTCACTATTATTTTCTGATAAGTAACTATTTTGGCAACTTTGTTACCATCTTGAAACCTTGTTATTTCAGCAAATAGACATCCTGACCCAGTCTGACCTCTCACCAGAGGAGAGGATCCGGAGTTTTCTGGGGGTCCTAACTCTGCTGACTGATACAGTGTCCCAGGAACAGGCTGGGGGAGAAGAATTACTGGGAAAGATTCTCTGTGTGATGATAAAGATTGTAGAAAAAATGGGACAGGCCCCATTGTTCCACATAATCAATGTCCAAAGATATATGAACTGGTGCAGTTCTCTTCTAGCCAAGGAAAACAAAATAGTATGACATGTAGAATTGTAGATAGAATATTGTATAAAGACAATTTTTTGAGTTTATAAGTCTTGCACTTTTTTTCACCTAAATTTTTTCCCTCCATTTTCAGTATTCTCTAGCCATTTGTCAGAAGTTGGAACTTATTCTGCAATTGTCCTGCAGAGTTATGGTTAAAGATTTTCAGTTACTCCCAGAACTCTTTCACATTATGAACAAGGTAAAGAGAGAAATATAGATTTATGCAAAAATTAGATTTATGAAAATAAAAGAAATATTAAAAATAGGAAGAAAAGAATTGTACTCAATGTTCCTTTTATCTTCCAACAGGAACTGCAAGGTTCCTCATTTACAGCAGTCCCATGTTCTGTTGTTATATTTTTAAAGGAGATTTTTCAGGTATGTCTTATAATTATGGACTCCTTTGTATTGATGACCAGATATTTGATATATAAAAAGTAATTGCCTTTCCACTTACACATATACGAGGGGTAATCAAAAAGTTTGCAAACTATCTCTATATCTACAAAACCACAATTCAGATAAGAATGAAATTCGGTACACACATAGCCATACATTAGGTCTATAAATAGCATATGCTGAATAAAGTTTTTCTCCTTGTTTGTGACGTCACAATGTGAAAATGACTTCACTATGTAGGTCACATGACGAAAAATGGTTGTCTCAGTCGAACTCTTTCAACAAACGACTGTACAATTTATTGTATATCTTAGAAATCCCTCTGCAGTATCATATAATAATTTGTACACAGTTTATTAGGATAAATGAGTTCCTATGAATTCAATTAATGATTGGATTGATCGTTTTAGTGAAGGATGGCAGATAGTTAAAAATGATACCTGTCATCTTACCCAGTGAAAGCAAGTTTGAAAAGATATGTGTTTTTAATTAAGCAATTTGCTATCAAAGACCTCCAATTTACACTTTAAAAAAATAGTTGAATATTTGAACAATAATTTAATTATCAAATACCTAAGATATCGTTTACTTTAGATTTTAAACATATTAGATATGATAAAAAGGAGGCACCTATTCTCTATCCACCTTGAATAAAGGTCTCTCCCGAGACAGAAGATTTGTGTTTTAATGGCCGCCATGCTTATTTTTGGAAAGGATATTCTTATCCACCCATTCTATTGCTGAGATTTGACCATTTCTGACAAATGAACTGTTCTTGTCATAAAAATTAACTCATGTGGAAAGAAATATAAAATTCAGAAAAATCTTTCAACTTTTGTGACAGAACGCTATGGAGGGAGTCACGTGACCGCCAATATCACATAATTCGCGCATGCGCAGAACGATGGTTGATGTGCATTAAAATCGAAAAGGATTAATTTAAAATATAATCAACATTGAAACCAAATATTGTTCCTTTTATGGAAGTTATTCAATTAGTTCGCGAACTTTTTGATCACCCCTCGTACATATATACTGATATTAATACAATGTATTTTTAACCAATATATTTGCTACATCACTTTTAATAAAGAATAATTTGTACCAATATTTAATTAAAAGGTTGTACGTGTATGCTTTCACTGGAAAAAGTAAATGTCAAAAGTTTACTATCCTTGTAATTTTCAATGTTTCAGCTGCTGAAGAGACCCTACCTGAAGGAGGAAGTCACCAGCATGTGTCAGACAGGTGTCCTAGAGGTGTACAGACACCTGGAGTCACACCTGGACAGACTTCAGGAGTCATCAGGGAAACTGACAGCGGGCCATGTCTGTTCTCTCTCTGCTGTTGTACAGATCCTCCCTAGAGACCAGATAGATTCTGATAATGTCTTGTATATTCTCAACTTCTCACTGAAAATTCTGGAAGACTTACAAGTAAGGTCTACCTTAGAACTACAACCAAACTTCAGTTTAAATTACCTCTGAGAAAGAGACTCACAAAGTAAATAATGGTGTAAGATCTCTGAGGTGTCTAATAAATAATTGTGTAAGATCTCTGCGGTGTCTAATAAAATACATTCCACGAAAGATGACCCACAAGTTTAGAGTTAATAGTAATATACATGTATAATCTCTGTTGTGTCCAGAAAAAAATGTATTCCTAGAAAAAACAGAAGATGTTTTCTGTAATTGTTTGAAATTTATTTTACTGAATTATTTCATGATTATTTTTTTTGTTGGCAGGGAGATCTTTGTCTGACAAGTGTCTGTTTGGAGTATATACAGAGTCTCTGTCTATCTCTGGATCCTGATGTCAATCTACTAACCCCTGAACAGAAACTGACTCTGTGGACAACATTAAAAACGGTGTTTAAACACGTCCTTGTGCAAAATGATAGGAAAACATCGATCAAAGGAGAACATCATTCAGTGAAGTGTCTGGTGGCTAGTATCCTCAAGTCAGAAGAACCAGAGAGAAAGTTTGAATACTTTACAGACACTCCCATAGAGTGGACCTCACTAGATGAAGACAAGCAGAGAAGCTGGGCCTGGATGAGGAAGAAGATGATGTATGATGGGAGCTTTGAGAGAGATGGTGGGAGGGTGATATTTCAGCAGATTCAGAGCTCCATGGGGGCACTTATCTTCTGTCTGGGGGATGACCAATTCCAGACCATTATTAACTTGCTGGTGTCAGATTGTGTGAGTAGGGATGGGAATTTTGATTCAATCAAACAGTATTTGATATATCCTGTGTTTATAGCATTTTTCTTTCTTATAAGCCATGATACTGTAGATCAGGAAATTTTATTTTTGTTAGTCTACACTTTAAATTAATATTGTTCATAATGTGTTAGTGGTTAGTATAAAGACCTTGTACATAAATGTAGCTATTAACAAGGATTTGTCACGACCATCCAAAGAGGTCATTTGAAGGAGAACATAGTCACATTGATTAGAATTGTAAAATTCTTGGCTGTTCAAAATTTATAATTTAGAAAACCTAAAAGCTGATCATATAATTATACTTTGGATGGGTTATCATATAGAAAGTTCTCTCATAAGATCAAGGTCAGAAGGATTGGATTATTACTTGTTTTTTCCATAACATTTTAGCATGGAAGTCTTCATGGAAGCTTTATTATATTTTGCACTTGTCAAGCAAAGTGGAAATATGTAGAGCTTAGGCTTTTGAGAAGATTAGGTATTGTTGGAGGGTTTGAGTTGACTATAAAGACCCTGTCCCATTTTCATTCAGACAAAATCAGGGTAATGTCTCTAGCATTTTAAAACTGGGGACTCTTGGTAGCCATCGTGTTCTACAAACAAATCTTGTATGAATTATACATAACTAAAAATGAAATTGCCAGTTTCAATGATACTAACTGTAACAATAATTATATCTAAATTTTATTTTGTTTCATAGCATCTTGAAGAATTGGTTCCACACAACTTCTACAAAATGCTTGCATCTGTCCATCTCTGGAAACAGGTCCTCCATAATGAATTAACAGAAGATAAGGGTGATATTGTCGTGAAGGCCGTGGAGCAGGTATTTAGTCAATCTTACCGTAGGTAAAACACAGAGGATGTCAAATACAGTTTAGTTTTCAGATTTATTTAAAGTGAAAGAAATTCAGTGTTATCTATCCAAATGTACTTTTAAGTTTATTTTACCTCTCTATGCACCAAATTGGAAATAATAAAATATATGCATGTTCATGTATATCCAGTTTAAATTCTTTGAGATACTTTGTCTTTTTGTGCAAAAAGCATTTTAGCTTTAGAAAATTTGATATAAACAATGGAATTATGAGATCTTTTGGATTGTATACTTACATTGAAAAAACATCTAGGGGAAATTAAAAGTTTCTGAGAAGTGAGCTCTTGTGGACTTCTACTTCACCGAGAGCTCTAGCTGAGATACTTTGGAGTTGATTAACAGATTAAAGACATTATTTCAAATGTTGCTACATATACTCACAGTGTGATGAAGTATTGTGTGTTTTACCTATTACTAGTTTTCTTAAATAATTATGAAGAACTGATTCAGCACTCCTACAATTTTTTTAAAAACAGATTTTGTTTTCCATAAAGGATGATGCCATAATCTCTTAACATAAAATGAAACCATTATATGTGAATTTTTCACCAAATGTTAATGCTCATTAAGGTGTGGGGTGTTTTTCTGTTTTTATTTTAAAAATTCTTCAAGTTTGCAGAAAATTGGCATAAATATTTGTTGTAAATGATAATTGTTTTTGTAATTGTTAATATGAATCACTTGAATAAAATGATTGAGTAAAAATAATATTATTCTCAAAATAAAAAATTTTACTGGTCAGAGAGTGACCTTTTCTGTCATTTAATTAACAACAATTAAAAGACTTCAAGTTTCTGGTATAATGTTGAGATAATTCTATTTTATAAAAAACAAACTAGTGTCCATCTGTCTGTCTGTCCTTTTGTAAAATTTCCCACATTTTTGTCTTTTCTCAAGAACCCTGGGCCAGTATCAACCAAACTTACCTCAAAGCATCAATTAAGAATAAATGAAAATGTGTTATCATCTTTTAAAAAATCTTCTTCTCAAAAACTATTGAACTAAAAAAGTTAAAACTTACTAGAGAGTTTCATTATAAAATGTAGATCTAAAAGTGTTCAAACCATGACCCTTTGGGAGAAAGATGGGACCAGAATGGGGGAGGGGGTATAAAATTTACATAGGAATATGTTGGAAAAAGTCTTAAAAATCTTCTCAAAAACACAATGAGTGAAATATTTTATTTCTTGGAGATACTTTGTCTTTTTATAAGATATACATAGGCATTTTTATCTGCAGAAAAATCAAAATAAACAACAGTTTTGAGATAGTTCATGTACTTACATTTTTAATCTATGGGAAATAAAAAGTTTCTGAAAAGTGAGCTCTTGTGGACTTTTACTTCACTGAGAGCTCTAGCTGAGATACTTTGGAGTTGATTAACAGATTAAAGACATTCATTCAAATGTTGCTACTTATATTAGAGTGTGAAGAAGTGTGTGTTTTACCTATTTACTAGTTTTCTTAAAAATTTCCAAAGAACTGATTTAGCACTCCTACGATTTTTTTTAAAACAGTTTTTGTTTTCCATAAATGATGATGGCATAATCTCTTAACATAGGATGATACATTATATGTGAATTTTTCACCAAATGTTACTCCTCATATGGTGGTGTGGTGTGTTTTTCTGTTTTTATCAAAAATTTTCTTCAAGTTTAGAGAAAATCATCATAAAGATTTGTTGTAAATGATAATTGTTTTTGTAAATATGAATCACTGGAATAAATTAATTGAGTAGATATAATATTAATCTCAAATAAGAAATTTTACTGGTCAGAGAGTGACCTTTTCTGTCATATAATTAACAACAATCAAAATACTACAAGTTTCTAGTATAATGTTGAGATAATTGTATTTTATTAAAAACAAACTAGTGTCCATTTGTCTGTATGTCCTTTTGTCAAATTTCCAATTTTTTTCTTTTTTCTCAAGAACCACTGGGCCAGTATCAACCAAACTTACCTCAAAGCATCCTTGGTTGAAGGGGATTCAAGTTTTTTTTTTGTTTCAAATAAAGAGTGTAATCTTATTCCAAGGGGAGATAATTAAGAATCAATGATAAATTGTTATCATCTTTTAAAAATCTTCTTCTCAAAAACCAATTGAACTGAAAAAGTTAAACTAACAAGAGAGCTTCATTATAAAGTGTACATGTTGTAGATTCAAAAAGTGTTCCCTGACCCTTTGGGGGTAGAATGGTACAAGAATTGTGGGAGGAGGGGAATAAAATTTATATATAGGAATATACTGAAAAAAAGTCTTTATCGATGAAATCTACTCTAGAACATGAGGAATAAAATACTTTATTTTCATTTCTAGGAAATACATTGTCTCTTTATAAGATAGATATAACCATTATTTTCTTTAGAAAAATCAAAATAAATAAAGTTTTGAGATACATGTACTTACATTTTTATTCCATAAGAAATAAAAAAAAAAAGTGTCTGAGAAGTGAGCTCTTGTGAACTGTAACTTCTCTGAGAGTTCCTATTGAGATACTTTGGAGTTGATTATCAGTTTAAAGACATTCTTTCAAATGTTGCTTCTCAGAGTGTGATGAAGTAGTGTGTGTTTTACCTATATTATGTTAATAAAGCACAAATGAAATCAGTATTGAAAACTTGTTTGGGAGTCATATCTAATCATCATATTTACATGTTTAAATGACATTTGTAGATTTTTTTGGAAATAAAGCATTATAAAACCAGCAATTTGATACGATTGGACTGAGTGGGCGATGAACCTTAACTTGACAGTTTCCTTTAACAGGTGATGATTCATTTCCAGTCAGCAATGTTACAGCTAAAGGACCTACAAGACGATGATATCATTCTCAGTTTGGCAGTACCAGTAATGAACTGCCAAGCTGACATGCTTAATTTTGGACCTGTAAGTATAAGTTTATAATCGCATCAAAAGGCATCTCTAGCAGAGATTTTTTTTTTTTCAAACAATAATCAATTTTTTTATAAATTTCATCTGGAGTGAATAAATTTACATGTAGCACAGACAGATCATTTATGTCCTACTTCACAGAAAAATTTAATTATTGTCCACTGGCTGTTATGAAAGTGCTGGGTATTTTTATGGTATTTCCATTAATTACACCAGATTGGCTTCGAATTCATTAGATCTACATTTAAATACTTGTATAAATAAAATAAGAGGCCCAGGGGCCTCATTACTCACCTGAGCACTTTGGCTAGGAAAAATCAGAAATCAGATTAGTATTGAACAGTTTAAATTTAAAAGAGGTTCCAGGGTGAGTAGGGTATGATTTGATTGATTGATTGAATATTGTTTAACATCCCTCTCAAGAATTTTTCACTCATATGGAGACGACACCACTTGCTAATGGAGAGCTGCAAATTTTGTCCTATACTTGGCACTTGGGGCCATTGAGCAGGAGGGATCTTTTTTTGCCAGCACCTACTGAGACACGGGACCTCGGTTTATACGGTCTCATCCGGTCTCCACATCCCACTTTGGGATTTAAACCTGTGATGTAAGGATTGACTCCTTATTTCCCGGGTGTGATGTGAACAAACTTCAATTCAAATTTCCAAAAAATGACAATCTCACATACAAGTAATGGCTTTGCTGTTGTTATGAAGAATTTTTAGCTCACCTAAGCCAAATCAAGTGAGCTTTTCTGATCAAAATTTGTCCGTTGTCTGTCATTGTTGTAGTCGTTGTCGTTGTCGTCGTAAACTTTTCACATTTTCATCATCTTCTCAAGAACCACTGGGTCAATTTCAACCAAACTTGCCATAAAGTATCCTTGGGTGAAGGGGATTTAAGTTTGTTCAAATGAAGGGCCAAGCCCTTTTCCAAGGGGAGATAATAATAAATTAATGAAAAATTAATGGCATCTTTTAAAAATCTTCTCAAGACCATTGAGCCAGGAAAGATGAAACTCATGTGGAAGCATCCTCAGGTAGTGTAGATTTAATTTTTTTCAAATCATGACCCTCGAGGGAGGAGGGGGCCTAAATGGCCAATCACAGGTTTAACTAGGAATATATAGGAAACATCTTTAAAAATCTTCTTCTCCATAACCACTGGGCCAGGAAAGATGAAACTCATATGGAAGCATCATCAGGTAGTGGGGATTCAAATTTAATCAAATCATGACCACTAGGGGTAGGTTGGGGCCACAATGGCTGATCAAAGTTTAACATAGGAATATAAAGGATTTTTTTTTTTAAAATCTTCTTCTCAAGAACCACTGGGCCAGTAAAAATGTAACATATATGGAAGCATCCTCATGTAGTGTAAATTCAATTTTGTTCAAATCATGACCCCCGGGGGTAGGGCGGGGCCACAACTGACAATCAAAGATTTACATTGGAATTAAAGGAAAAATCTTTAAGAATCTTCTTCTAAAGAACCACTGTGCCAGTAAAGATGAAACTTATATTGAGGTATCCTCAGGTAGTGTAGATTCCATTTTGTTCAAATCATGACCCCTAGGGTGTAGGGCGGGGCCACAACTGACAATCAAATATTTACATAGGAATGTATAGGAAAAATCTTTTAAAATCTTCTTCTGAAGAACAACTGTGCCAGTTAAGATGAAACTTATATTGAGGCATCCTCAGGTACTGAGGATGCATCTATATAAATATAACATTGCTGTTCTTGAGAAAACTTTTAAAGATTTTCCTCTTGGATTCAAAGATTTTCCTCTTGGATAGTGTGTAAAACTTTTATGACCCATTGTGGCCCCACCCTACTCCTCAGGGTTATGATTTGAACAAACTTGAATTTACACTACCTGATGATGTTTCCACATAAGATTTGTAAGTCTAGCACAGTGGTCCTTGAGAAGAAAACTTTTAAATGACACCATCAATTTTTGTTACAAATCCATAATTAACTCTCCATGGAAGAAGGCATAGCCATTCATTTGAACATTTAGAATCCCCTATACCCAAGGATAATGTTTGGCAAGCTTGAATGAAATTGGTCAAGTGGTTCTTAAGAAGAAGATGATAATGTGATAAGTAATTTAAAAAGACAATAACGACAAGGACAGACAATGGACAAATTTCAGTCAGAAAAGCATACTTGAGACTGTGGCTCAGGTGAGCTAAAAAGTAAACCAGATTTTAATGAGAATTGATTCCCCTTGGAAGATCTATTAAATTAAAAAAAAAATTAATATACCATTTTGAAATGTCACAGCAATCCAATGAGTTGTCTTAGAAAGGGCATTCACACAGAAGGCTTATCTCAAGGAATTTCTGCTCATTAAGATTAATTAAGCTAAATATTGAAACCTCAGAATTTGATTCATTTGAAAATATGATTATTTTTAGCTCACCTAAGGGGGAAGCTCAAGTGAGATTATGAAGGCACATTTTGTCTGTAGTCTATCTAGCTGTCTGTTATTTGCATCAAATAACCAGGTTTCTTCATTTACTTGGACAATTGTATAATTATATTTTTAGTCGGGCTTTACTTAAAGCAAAAATTGTATAACCACAGAAAACATCCATTAAACAGTAATAAAGTCTGGCTTTCAGTACTTTGATGTTTTAAACCATTAAAAATAAGAAATATAACAAAAATGCACTGTTTGTGTCCTTGTAAAACACTGTCATAGGGGGAGGGGGATTTACAAAAACAATAATAAAGAATTAATGTGAAACATCAGATAGAAATAGGTCCAACATGTAGATGTAGTTATGACATTTTCATGTACTTCAGATGCATGTTGAAGGTAGAATAGAAATATGATATTCTTTGGTCCCTTTGACTTTAGATGATGTAATTCTCAAATGAATTGTTTCAATTGAATGACTCTTTTATAATATCCTTTTCTTTTAGCAATAAAATTGAGTTTTTCAAAACTTTCAGTGATTAAAACTTGTTTAAATAATTCACTGATTTTTTAATGTAAATAGATTCTGTGTATATTTTCTGTTGACAAATATATGAATACATTTTATATATTTTTTTTTTTGCAGTCTTTGATGTCTCCTCAGTGTGCTACATTGGCCCTACAGAGTTGTACATATATCCCATTATGCACCTCATCTCATTACCCAGCATTCCATGCTGTGTGTGTAGTTTTGTCTTCTTTGATAGTACACCATACAGACTCAGTCTTCAAGGTCATACCAACCTTTATCAGCTGTGCTAACCATATCCTTTTGAAGACAAGAAAAACTGTGTTAAAAGATAGTTGTTCATTTTTCTATTTTGGTGATTTTGGAAGGGAACATGAATGGTTGCTTTTTCTATATTTGCAAGAAGCAATTTACTGTAAAATTAATTATAGATATTTTAAAAATGATTGTTGACGAAAAGGTAACTATTAACTATTGATTATTACTTTTGCTACAATGTCACTTTTTCTTGAAAATTTTGAAACCAAAAAGTCAACTCAAACAGTAAATAAACTTTGATTGTTTCCTAAACTTTCTGTGATGAACATAGTAAGTAAAAAGGCTCTTTTTGATATGTTATGACAGACAACAAGTATAATACAATAACCATGGAAACAATACTCTGACTATGTAAAGAATTGATTCTAAAAGAAAGTAAACATAAAGATCACAAACTTTTTCAATGATGTCCAGATTTTCAAGTTGATTGTCAGAAGGAAGCAGGTGAAACAGGTATTCTATTTATTATTGCTATATGTTGTACGATTTTCCTTAACATGAAACGTTTGATGAAGTTTGTCATAGCAATGGGAAACCAAGAAATGTTGATGGAGTCAAATACTGCAATGGAGGCCAGGAATTGTGCACATAACCTCAACAAGTAAGACAGTAAATTCAATCTTTACATCTTTCCTAAACTTACATGTAGACTTATTCCTATTAATTGAAAAGATCTCATACACAATCGGAATTCCTCGGATAGCTCGTACCTCGCACATAACCTATATGGATACAAAGAATTAGGGATATAGCGAAGTAATTTCATAGTTTCCCGTACGTGACTTAATTGTATTAAATCGAGTTTTATTGTTTACATTATAGCTCTCCTGAGTCTGTAGTGTGTGTTTTATTTGTTTTTATATTTTACAGGTTGTATGTTCTCATAGCTTCTCATAAGCTAGATTTCTCCAAGGTAGCAGTTTATTTGGTATCTAATTTTGTATCAGAGGTTCAAAAAGTAACACTACATCCAGCTGTCAAGGTAAGAAAAATATATAACCGACTGGACTATAGAAATTTTCAATAAATTACAATTCAGATATTTAATAAAACTCTAAAATTTAATTAATACAGGTTGCAAAGTTTAAAAGCAAATGGGTAGAATTCATCATTGAACATATAGTGAACTGGCCCCATTCACATTTTTGCTAAAATGAACTTATGAAAGACAATACCGGTAACTTTTGGGGGTTTAGTACATTTTTGGCAGGGTAGACAACTTTAACCTTGTATCCTGCTAAACTGTAACATCACTTTACTGAATGTTGATTGATGCAGATATCTTTAGACGCTTTTATAAAATTAAGTATATGTAAACATACAGTTCACACTTTAAAATTGATGCCCATCTATTATGGTATTTACAAACTATATAAAAGTTTCTGAAGTGAAATTGTAAACAAAAATTCCTATTGATTACAATATAGCTGTGCTTTGTAAATAATATAAATGTATATTTGATAAAAGTTAACAAACAAGATGTTTTTATGAAAGACTGATGCCCCAGATTGACAGCTGATGATCATTGTTGAGAGTCAGTTATCAAGAGTATGGCAAATTCCAAGGTGAAGGCCATGGAAGTCAAAAATTGTTGTTTTAAATGAAAGGTCACACAATTTTGAAAGCAGTTGCACCAATTGTTAAAAAATTATGGCCATTTTTTATGTAATTATTTAAATAAATCAAACTCCATGGTCAGTGAATTGTTTAAATACTTTGCTATTATGGATTTGACCTAAAAAAATAATTTTTGTTCGTGAAACTCTGAAGTTACCATGGTTACAGTCTATCAAAATGCAGTCAAACTCAAAGGTCCAGAGATATAAAATGTTACCCAAAAAAAGGACTTGTGTCAGTGGATTTAGTAGTACTTGTACCTGGTATATATGAAAGCCTGATCACCAACCATTCAAGATTAATGGGTTTTTTTTAAAAGTTGGTCAAACTCTAAGGTTAAGGTGTCAACATTGATGATACACAGGGGAAGACCTTGTCGTAAGAAATACACATGCAAAATACTCTATAAAAGTCTGAGCACCAGCTGTTGAAATGTTCTAGCTGACAAAGGCTTATTTAAAAAAAAAAAAAAAAAGAAAGTCATTCTTAAAGGTCAAAATTATTTGAATCTAATTTAAAATCTTAGTACCAACTGTTCAAAAGTTATGGCAAGGGTTTAAGTTTGGGTTTTTTTTTTTGTTGCAAAAGTTGGTGGAACTCCAAAGTCAAAAGGTCATTTATTTTGGTAATCAGATGACAGTCGTCTTGTCACAATGAAAACATGTGTGAAATATGAATTTTATAGCTCCAACCAATGAAAATGTATGGGCAAGGTTAAAGGTTTTGCAGACAAACAGACAAATGGTCGCCAATTTCTTTAGAAATTAGAAAGCAAAAAACAAATCTAATAAAGTACAATTCTTTTAAAACCAATCATATTCAATGCAGTGTTTCAAGATGATCAAGTACCTGCAACTAGAAAGGCTAGTTTTGCTGAAATGGGGGATGATAAAGTAAGGAGAGATAGAATTAGAATCTTCTTCTAAAAAAAATGGACCATAAGCTGTCAAATAATGAGGCATCAGTGATTCACAAACATACATAAATATTTTGTTTTAAAAGGAGATCAAATAAAAGTTTGTATAGATATCTAACAAGGAAAGCAGACAATTTAATATTATTATATTCATGTATGTTGAAGATTTTCATAGAGAAGACATATTTAATTTTATTTATTTATTTATTTTATTTTTTTTTTTGGATAAAACATAGTACTCAATAAATATTGAATTTTATTCTGTAGCGTGCTTTACTGCCAGCAATATATGCTATTCTGGACATATGTGACAATCATGCGATTTCTCAGTTACACATGGTGCTGAATCAAGGAGTGAAAGCTGTGTTTAATGTGCTTTACTCGGACTACATGAAATATCACCACTACACTGGAAAAGTCTAAATAAAGATTGAACGTGTATTGAATTTGTTATTTTTTTACTTTTATGTTATGCGGTATTTCTTTCTCCAGCATTCTCAGTATACATGTAGATATTGAGCGACTGACAGAATTCTTTGTAGTACTTTCAGTAAATAAATCTTATGTTATGTAGTATAAAAGAAGTCTATATACTGTTATATACTTTATTCTGATCATGTTTGAGCCAGTCGGAGAGCTTAGAATTAAAAAAAAAACTACTTGCTTTATTGGCCTTGCTTTGCGATATGTAGCTGCAGAACTGAAGCTCTCCGAAAAATAAAATATATTGACAGACCGGTCTGTCAATATATTTTCAAAGAGCTACAGTTCTGCAGCTAGCTAGGAGATATGGCTTTCAACGGTATGAACTAAACAAAAGTCTGTAATGTTGAACATCTTTTTTTATGAGTAGGCCCTGAGAAACTCTAATACTTTCAAAACCGTTCCCACAATATTCTTCTTCTTTTTCTTCCTTGTAAACCACAAACCACCTTCTGGTGTATTGTTGTGATTGGTATTATGTACACTTGCCCATGAGGAAACAACGATCTATTTACAGTTCATAAAAACCATTCTGGTGATATTTACAATTAAAACTGTCGGAGCTAGGTCATTCTGATTGCTCCAATGCTGTAAAACTCTCCAGGCTAGAGGCGCTGACAGCAGTAGATGGTAGGTTGTTCCATGGTATTATTGCTGATGGAAAGAAGGACTGCTGATGACCCTGAATTCTGGAGTAATTCTGGAGTCTATAATTCCCAGTAACGAAGCGTGCTGCTTGCCTTTGTACCATTTCCAGTTCATAGATGTTTTTCTGAGTTACTGGGTCCCATATGATGGAAGCATGCTCCACTATTGGTCTTACTAAGGTGGTGTAACACTGTGCCTTGATGGTGCTAGGGCATGTGCTGATGTTGCGTCTCAGGAAAGCAGTGATGTTGTTTGCTTTCTTTGTAATTGTTCCAATGTGTTGATTCCATGATAAGTTGCTACTGATGTGAAGGTCTAGATATTTTGCTGACTCTACTGTGGATAGATTCTTTCCATGGATGGTGTAGTTCCTTATTATTGGTTTCCTTTTGTTGGTCACACGCAGCACTTCACATTTATTTGGGTTGAATGACATTAACCAATTGTTTTCCCATGACTGCAGTCTATCAAGGTCTTGTTGGATGTAATTGGTGCCTTCTTCTTTACTGATCTTTCTGTAAAGTAAACAGTCATCCGCAAAAAGACGGGTTGTTGATGTTACTCTTTCTGGAAGATCGTTAATGTAAATTAGGAAGAGAAGTGGGCCAAGCAGCCTTCCCTGTGGGACTCCTGATGTGACGTCTGATGTTCTTGATGACTTCCCTTCTAAGAGCCCTTCTGAGTACAACCATTAAGAAAACTGTTGATCCACTCTAATGCCCTGCCTCTTATTCCATAATAGTGACACTTGCTTAGGAGTCTTTGATAGGGCACCTTATTAAAGGCTTTGGAGAAATCAAGAAGGGCACAGTCCATTTGGTCTCCACTATTCAATCCATCGGCTAGCTCTTGGAGTGTTTTGATGAGCTGGGATTCACAAGATTTTTTTTTTTGCGAAACCCGTGTTGGTAATCAGATGATATTCCATTTGCCTCAAGGTGTGTGATGATGTTGCTGTGTAATATATGCTCCATTAATTTGCAACAAATAGATGTTATGGAGACTGGTCTGTAGTTTGAAGCCCCCCTCTGTCTCCTTTTTTAAAAAGTGGTGTTATGAGGGCCTCTTTCCATTGATCAGATATCTTTCCTTGTTGTATGGAAGCATTGAATATGGTGGTAAGTATGGGTGTTATTTCATTTCCTAATTCTTTCAGTAAGCCTTGTATTAAAATATTGAAATTGACATCCCTGAAATATGGTTAAAATATATCGATCAATCGGTCATCCTTTGTCAAAGTCGTCAATTTTATACAATGTCATCATCATCTGTAAAACCATTGTGCCAATTGTTATTCTTTTTTCTTCTCTTTGGAACTACAAGTTCATGACATCAGCGTAAAGGGCTCTTCAAGACCTTTCCAGCGACACTAAGAACGTTAACACTGGAGCAGCAACTGACAAAGAGTATCCTTGGATGAAAGGGATTCAAGTTTATTCAAATGAAGGATCACTTCGTCTTCCAAGGGGGATACGTGTAATATAAAGAAGATACTTTGTTCAAATTATACTACTCTGAGCGGGCAGGGTCAAACATTAAGCAAAGCCATGATTTATATTGGTCAAAAAGTGTGGAAGCATACTCAGCTAGTGTAGATACAATATGTATAAGATAGAAAAAAGGTTATGAGGAGTTTTTGTTATTTTTTTTAAGCAAATTACTATGACGAATGTGTGAAGCACACAGGACATCGCCATTTGCGAACCTTACGATTTTAAGTCCCTCTAGTAACCCAATGACCAGGTCGGATCGACCGCCTTTGTAGTGTTACATTAAATATTTTAATCTTTATTATACAATTATATAGGCCACGAGTAATTATATCCGACTTTCTCAAGCGTCTGAGTCTTTATATAGAATACAAATAATTAAGGGTGTGTTTTCCAATACACCGAAACGAAACGTGTGAAAGAAGAATGTCTTCCTGGCGGGATATTTTAATTGATTTTCTTCTCTGAGTAAATCGGTTTTTCTTTTACAATGGATTTGTAATTTCCCCCCGAGAAATTACAGGAGTTAAATGGTTTAGATTTGGGAAATGCCCAATATTCCTTCAAATATATTTAACCTTTGTTTTGTATGGTGATCAATCCACGGTTTTATTTACGTTAGCATCGCACCGAAATGTACACGAGATTAACGTAACTTTAAACTTCCATGTTAAAACACATACATATGCACGAAATATTAAAATTTGTCACACGTATGGGGTTTAAAAACGACTGCATATGAATCAGAGTTAAAAGAATACGAGTTTAATAAAAATAAAGTTCAGAACAATTGAAAAGTTCTACGGTCAAACCAGCGTTCGTTGTATTGGTGTATTAAACACTTATTTTTTAAGCAGCGGTCATTATGGTTTAAAGACCGATTGAAATGAACACGGATTGATTTCAGTAATCTTCTTGAGAGACTTTTATACTTGACCCTGCATCTTGTTCTAGAACTTCAACATGCCACCAAAAGGATAAAGATGGAAAACATAAATATTTCCCAAAGAAAGATGAAACCGTGTGAATTGACTTTAATTTATATCGATGGATTTGATTTTTGATTTGTGTATTGAGTGTGAAACAATAGACAAGGTCTCTTTGACAAAGAGGAATTGTGTTTCTATCACTTCGTAGTTAAAATTCCATTGTTAGTCCCAGTATGAGAGACGATTTTTATCTCCGATATGAACGAGATGCTCTTTAAATTATGGCCCGCCAGTCCCTTGACAGACGGGTGTTAGGTAGGAGAGAGAGACCTCTAGCTCTTGTTCGGTAAGTGGCTATCTTTATCGGTAGACGTGAGAAGATAATGAGGAATTACAATGTTTGCTCTCAAATATCTTCTAAGACATTTCATGTATTGTCATACCTTTAAATATTTCATTAAATCCCTTTCTTATCGGATGTGATTAAATAATATTGTTGCTTGGCTTCTTGCTTTCAACAATGAGATGCGAAGAAAAAGGTAGGGAAAATTTTGTCATATTTCAAAAAAAAAAAGGTGTCACATTTTGTAATGCAGAAGTATTTCAGATGAAATGTGTGTTCTCTCAAGCGTATCTTTAAATGTCTTATGCTTTAACCTATATGTAGAAGTGAAATAAAAATACAACGGTATTTAATTAGATATTCTTTAATGGAACCATCTACCAAGTGGCTTTTTTATTCGTATATGTTTGAGAATTATTTATGAACAAGATCCTTTATTTACGAATATTTTAACACAATTAGAGCAATTGTGCGAGGGGAATGTGCGAACACGATGTTGTGTGCATTGAATAACAACATACATTGTTAAGATTTTGGCACGGTGCTGATCTTGTAAGTTCAATATCACTGAGGATTTGGATAGTCCTTAAATCAAATCCAAAATAATAAATTTTTCAATGAAAGTAACGAAATGGCTTCAAGTTATTTCAAAGACAAATGTTTTCTTATTTTAACGTGAAATGGCCCGTTGAGAGGAATTGGACCTAAGTCCTTTGCCACTTGATGTACTCATATATATATATCAAACTATATATCCAGAGGAAGGATATAGAAATGTGTACAAAACAGAAGCTAAACATGCCTTACGTGGATTCTGTGTAGATTACTTCAAACTGAGGTTCCGTTGAGAGGCCTTCAGACCCCTCAGTATACACCTGAACAACCCTCTTAAGCTGGCTCTTAAAGTCGGCAATGTTTGTTCACTCATTTAGATAAATCTCCGGAATAATAACTCGACAGAAGAGAATTTGACGAAAATGATTAATTGACCTTAAGTTTATACTGTAAAATCGATAATGTTGTTTACTGTTGGACAGACAGACAGTTGTAGATTAGAAACCAACATTTGTTCATTTTAATTGCAGATCACACCGGGTTGTTTTTGGCGACTCTTCTGCTTTTGGTTCAACTATATTTATTTTAGAATAACAAGCAAAAACTTAATACCCCTAAGTCATTTTATTTTTATTTAGGATAAATGTGGTCAAAAGAGAGAAATCGGAAAACAAGTTTGATATTTTTTGTCAGATGTATGTACATAGTAACTGCAAAGTGAACAATCGGTTACCTTTATACGATTTATGACAATCTATGTGTACAAATCTTCTGTAGAGTTATTTGCCTTCTTTTGAAGATAAGTGTAAAATCAGATAGAACATCAATCACCCTAAAACCTCTGTAAGATGTTTTTGGAACTTAATGTGTGAAGATTAGTGAAAATCCAACGATCACTTTTCAACATACTAGTACGTGAACTAATAAAGTATCTCGGCAACTTGAACACGTTTTCTAACCACGAGGGTTGACCATTCGTAAACATTATTTGTTCACGAATGATTCATGGAGCCAATTTAATATGTTTTAGTACATAATGCTTGTCAGATTTTCACTCCATTTCAATCAAAAACTGTTAAATACCGTACTCGAAGGCGATAATTCCAAGATTGTGCATGGTCAACATTTACTTCAAAACTCGTTCCAGTATTAAAGTAAATTTTTCATGATAAATTTTGTAGACATTTTTCGTACAGGATTAATCTTATTTGCTGTACAATATACTTTGCTATTTTTCACCCACAACCAACTCCAATGTGAAAATACTTTTTTCCTATAACACGATGGTTAAGGTAATACGCAACGTAGTTTGAACATTTTTGGATTCTTCTCTGGAGTTGAAGAGTCCCACTAAATGAAGGACCTGTGTGCAATATTTTTAATGTCCATATATGAATTTGTACACCTCTTCTAAAACAATTTTTGATGAAAAAAAAATCTTGAATTTATGTTTTATGATTTTGTACATTTTTATTTGAATAATGCAAAAATTTTCAAAATTCGATATCTTTTCAAAACCCCTGGTAACGCATGCTGATTTTTTGTCTAAGAACATGTAATGATATTATAAGTTTAAAATTAGAATATCTTGGAAAATTATCAGTAGATAAGGTACGTTGCGTATGTCCTTAAGCCATTCTCGAAGTACAAATTGACTTCGCTTTTCTGGCTCGGTGAAAGTTTTACTCCTCAGACATTTAATTATCGTTTTGACTGCAACAATGATATAATGCAGTATTTGTAGACCAATCTTTACCTAAAAGCTGCACGAATATTCAAAAATGTAAATGTTTCATTTAATCATGGTCATTCAGGCAATTTTTATGGTGAAAAAAAATCCATCGAATACCTTTTTATATAGTTATTAATGTACTTTCTTTCTAAATAAATTTTTCATTGTGCAAATAGCCACAGTATTTAGAGGAATGCTCTCGGCTAGGCAAAGGGAACAACCGTAAGTATGTTTCTGTGGAGATCACGTGACAAGTCTGTATAAGCGTTCTGGAAATTAGTGCTGCTTTGGTGACGTGCTTTAATAGGAAACGCACACTCTAGAAGGTTGTGTATATTGCTTCTCATCCAACGATTCATGAAAATTAGGCATGGCAAAAAGTTTTTGGTCTCATGGATTACATACGGCCTATATAATAACATCAAAAACTCAATGCAAACTTTTTTTCTTTCAAAAATGACAGTTCGGTGAAATAATCAAATAAGATATGAATCTGATTTGAAAGTTCATGACACGAATTACAAAGCATCACGCGATTCTTTAATTGAAAAACGTTACTATTTTAGGCTTTTAATTTGGTATGAGGATTTGGTTTTAAGACGAATAATTGTTTAACACATTTCTGTGTCCTTAAAAATCTCTGGCAGCAAAAATAAGATATTATCTGACACACGGAAAAGGCTCTTGCAGGCAACTCGGACAGTGAGTGTTGTTTTATTTTTGCCATAGTAAAATTCCTAAAGAAAGTCAATTTGTGTGCAGAGGACACAGAGGAATGTTCAGTTTTTATCTGTGAAGATTTCTGTTGTGTGGTTTGAGGGAGTAGATTATTTTTTGTGTGTTTTGATTTTTTAAACGGCAAAAGCTTTTGATTGGATGATTTTTGAATATTGACTATTACCAGTATTTTTTTTTAACATTTGTTGCTCTGGAATTTGTAACTAACCGCTGATTGTTTCATTTGTAACTTACCGCTGATTGTTTCATTTCATGCACGGCGTAAAAATTTAAAAAAAAGTAAAACATAAGTAAAACATAAAGAAGCATAGAGTAGAAATTAAAATATCATATCATTTTCTTCTTTATAGGAAAACTCCAAAGTTTCAGCGACTGAATGGATGGGATCTACCATATGAAAATGAATCTCTTGGTAAGCGCATATGCATGTACGTATTTCTTTGTCAATTTACTAAATAAAATATTGTATTGGCTTAAATGTTATTTTTTACTGTTATTTCAGATATCGTGGCTTGGACAAGTTTACAAACTGCCCTACACTCAAAGAAAGGTAGGTCTGGATCTTGTTTTTGGAGTTTGGCAAAGGAAACTGTTGTTATAACTAAAAATAAATATTACTGTATGTAATAGAGCCAATCGCAGACCTTGGTCAGATTGTGTGAAAAACGAAGCTACTTAACCCATTTACAGGATGTATAAGAAGTCACAAGGATGATTATGTTTCATGTTAAAACTTTTTCCATGGGTAACACAGGTAAAGACAACAAAAATGGACAGACAGAATGGCCGTCAGTATCTTTGTTGTTATCTCAAAGGCAAACAAAAATTCATAATTTCATATTTTCAGACCGAAAGAAGTCAAAAATATCAACAGAAGACTTAACTTACAGACATGTACCAAACTACCGGTGTTCAGCTCTGGAAAACTCGACAGAGTTCGAAAGACATAGTCTTCACGCTAGACTCTTCATAAAAGAGAAGTCTGTGTCGGAACAGACGACAGTTAAACCCATAAGGCGGTCAAAAACAACACTTACACTCACCAGTGTACGCTCAACCAATACTTTTCAACAGAGGATTGGTGATGTGCCAGAGGAAAACTTTCAAGAAACAAAAGCAAAAGATGACATTGATGTTCTTAGCCGAGTTATTGAAAAGGAGGTGGAAAGAAAAGATGAAAATATTCTAAAACGAAGCAAAAGTGTTCCGGTCCCTTACATGCCAGAACGACCCGAGAATGCCCCATCTTTCCGTCGTTTGTTGTATTACGCGCGGAAATATGGATCAAATGATGACGGGGTCTTAGATGAAGAGGACGAGGGTTATGGATCGAAAACCCCGAGTGCTGAAGACAAAGACGTAACAAGCTTGTTTGATGGTTTTTCAGGACGACGTTTTCTAGAAAAACCATTGGACAGTGACGGAAATGCGGAGAGGAAGTTTGCAAAATTCTCATATACGCATCAAATACCAAAGGCAACATCTCTTTTTGAAGAGTCAGAGGACGAGAAAGCTCGAAAGAATAGTGAACGTGACGTTAGGTTGTACAAAAATGAATACATAGAAGAGAGAGATAAATCCACGGTTAGGAAAATGTTAAATAGGTCCCACACTAGTATTGGTCATTATGAGAGCAGTACATTCTGTGCTATTGAGGACTTAAAACCAGCAATTGTCCTAAGAAAAATTTCGATCCAAAACGCACAGGAAGCTAAAGTATCTTCTAGTGAACAACCAAACAGTAAAACTGAAAAGAAAGCTTTCTATGAGCCCCATAAAACTATAGTGAGACAAAATTCTTTTGCTCAGAATCAAATTGATAGAGCACAATACCCGGTGTATTGCACTAGCCCCGAGTTTAAATTTGCACATTTGCCGCAAAGGCCGTCATCGAAAAAACAGCAAAGAGAAAGTAATCCATCACCGAATAGTAAGAAAAGCAAGATGGAGTCTGCAAGAAAATTGAGGACGCCAAATTTAGACTTGTATAGGGCTCACACGAGTGTGTGCATGCCGATTGGAGACTTGTTACCGGCTGTTGATAGAAGCCTTCGCAAAGGAAACGCCTCTAAATCAAAACAAAATGCTCAAATTTCACAATCCATGCCGGACTCATTGGACACAATTTTATCTGTTCGCAAATCGTACGATGAAGTACAGCAAGCGGGTCTAGATTATATAATGAACAAGCAAAGCAAGGTAATTACTGGATTATAAAATTGTGTCTATTGTAATTATTTTAAAAAATGATTCCATTTATCAGAATATATCTAAAAAATACTGTAAACTTTCTATTACAAAGGGAATGGTAACGCCCACTTTCCGAAATTCAAACTCGACGACAAGTTTAGAATCATCGACAACCATCAAATCAACGTCAGATAAAGGTGGAAAAGGTCAATACAATACACCACCCAGAATAAGCCTTGTAAGTCAACATGAAACAGGGGTTTCAACTCAACGTGAGCAAGGGGCTTTTGTGAGCACATCTTATCCAAGATTATATTTCTTCGCAAACTTTGCCTTTTTTATTCTTTTGAAAAATTACATTGAATAAGACTTGACCCAAAGCTCCTTGGATGTAAAAGATGTCGTAAATTGTGACACGAACTGTCTTAAATTTTTAATAAATAATTTATAAAAAGTGATTTTTTTTCTTCTTCTAACGAATCACTGGATTAGAAAAAAAAATTCATGAAAATATCATGTCGATTCAAATTTACACAAATCGTGGTCGGCAGGCAAGAAATACCGTATAAGTGGAAATTTTAGCGAGACGCAACTTTAGCATTATCTATCTAAAATCTGGTATTTTATTTTTAGAGAGAAGTAATTTTAGCGATCTTAAAATGCTAACTAAAGAAGCTATAACAAATAATACGCAATTAATTTTTAGCGATATTCATTTTTAGTGATGTCAGCACCCTCGCTAATAATGCCAAAATTAAATCCTCGATAAAAATTCCACTTAAACGGTAAGATGGAAATTTGAAGTTTGAAATAAAAACATTAATGGGAAAATCGTTTTCTTAAGATCCGAGATGTCAAATTGATATACATGTACAAATCTTTCTGTAATGACAGTTAATGGCCCCTGGTCTAAAGAAAGAAAAAATATCAACTGGTTCAGTCAAAATTTCACATCGAATAAGCTTTTGATAAATAAATTTTACAAAATGTTCAGAAATGTTTGAAACATGTATATTGAAAACAAACCTGTATTTAAAAAACATATATACACTTTGATTTTCATAATATTCAATATTTATCATAATCATATAAGGGAATTTCATGAGTTGGTATATTATTATGAGTTCAATTTTATTTAAATGTTATTTAGAAATTAAAGATAAACATACTTTAGTGAGCATTATTGCCATATGAAAACCCACTTGTTCACGTTAAGATTGAGAAATAGTGTCAATATATATATAACAAGTGAAAATATTCAAGTTTTTCCAGATTTTTTGTACTTGGTTATAATATTTGTAATTTTCCTGAAGGATGACTTTGCATCAGTTTCCTCCCTTTCCACATCCAGAGAGGAGACAAAGCCGAAACAAAACACGACAAACACTTCCAACACCAAGACGAGAGAAGGGTAAGTGACGGCTAATGAGTGAATTAAGTAATTAATTAATAATTATCTGTAACTTTTATCATCCCATCACTTAATTCAGGCACGTAGTATCCGGGGGGGCCAGGGGGGGCCTGGCCCCCCCCACTTTTTTCCCTAACATTACCTTTACTATGGAAAATGTCTATTGAAAAGATGGTTGGCCCCCCCACTTTATACCACAGTATATACAAAGCAAGAAATATAGGAAAAAATTGGAAGTGAAAGGTAGTTCGACTTGAAAAAAGTTGGCCACTACCCCTTTCTGGATTATACATTATTCACAGAGAAATACATGTCATTCCTAATAATTGTAAATTAAACCCAGAGAAGTTGAATTAATTTAGTATTTTAGTATTTATGAAAAAAAATTCAAGAAATGTAATGCTTCTCTTCGCTTTTATTATTTTTTTTTTATAGGTACATTGTACCATGAGAGACGTGTGAGATTAATTCATAACAATTGTATATGATATAAATGTTGTGTACGAGTTGACTTTTGGTTTCTTTTTTTGCTTGTCAACTTTTTTTTAGGTAAAGAAAAAAAAATTTTCTCAGGTTGGCCCCCCCCACTTTCAAAAACGATGCTACGTGCCTGTAATTGTCACAAGAGCAAATACAAGTAATATGGTAGAGCATATGTATTTTTAAAAGGTGCAAAATTGGTCACAGAAACCTTTAAACATTTAGCTTATTTTCAACAACTATCTAAAGAGTTTGTTTTATTAAAAGCTTGTAGATGAGATTAACATTTAACCATAATAAGAGTACATGTACTTCACATTGTGGTTGCACAAACAACTGTTTTCTTATTTTTAACAAACCCAGGGTACCCTCTTTGGCACTAAGCATGTCGGGTATTGATATTGAAATAAAACAAGGAATCCCTGATAAAAACATCAATGCCATTGGAAAGTATGTCACTAGTCAGCTAGCCTTGTCTGCTTTGGTGGTAGTTTTTCTGTGTTTGTGTCGTTCTACATGTAGACTGTAGTTAGCATTATAAAAGCATTATCTGCTACATGAAAATGATAGACCCAAGTCTCATTTCATCCACTGTTTCTAAGGTAAAAGTTGGTTTCATGTTTCAAAGAAACATTTCAGTTCAAGAATTACATCTGTAGATTTCTTTAAACAAGAAGATGTCAGAAAAAAATATTATAGCATCATTTGATTTTATTCGTTGAAATTCTGAATTTTATGCATTGGTAAAAGAATCTTTTGTAATCGGTCAATGTTCATTTTCTTCACCTTTATAACTCATCTGAGTAAAAAAAAAAGTGAACTTTTATGAAAATATCACATTTGTCCTTTGTTTGCTATCTGTAAAAAATTCTTACATTTTCGACTTCTTTACCAGAACCACTGGACAAAGTTCAAGTAAACTTGTCAGAAAGTAGTTTTTAGCTCTACTGGTCAGAGACCAGAAGAGCTTATGCGATAGTAATGCGTCCGGCGTCCGTCTGTATGTTTGTCTGTCCGTCTGTAATCAATTTTTTAAAATGCTACTCCTCCTGCAGTTTTGGTCTGATTTCAATATAACTTGGCACACAAGTAGACTACACCAAGATACATAATTCTGTATATCGGTTTTTCATTTCAATGAACGGTGTTGCCGTGGTTACTAAAAATAGAAAATTTTGTGTAATTGTTTCAAAATGCTACTCCTCCTACATTTTTGGTCTGATTTTAATGTTACTTGGCACAAGTAGACAACACGAAGATACATAATTCTGTGTATTGATTTTTGATTTCGATGAATGGTGTTGCCGTGGTTACTAAAAATAGAAATTTCTGTGAAATACTTTCAAAATGCTACTCCTCCTACAGTTTTGGTCTGATTTCAATATAACTTGGCACACAAGTAGACTACACTAAGAAACATAATTATTTGTATCGGTTTTTGATTTCGTTGAACGATGTTGCCATGGTTACTTAAATTGAAATTTCTATAAAATACATTGAAAATGCTACTCCTCCTATAGTTTTGGTCTGATTTCAATATAACTTGGCACACAAGTAGACTACACTAAGATACATAATTCTATTTATTGGTTTTTTATTTCGATGAACGTTGTTGTCGTGGTTACGTAAAATAGAAATTTCTGTAAAATTGTTTCAAAATGCTTCTCCTTCTACAGATTTGGTCTGAATTCATTATAACTTGACACGCAAGTAGACTACACTAAGGTACACAATTCGGTATATAGATTTTCGATTTTTATGAACGATGTTGCCATGGTTACTAACTTTCTGGGAAATACTTTGAAAATACTACTCCTCCTTCAGTTTTGTTCTGATTTCAATATAATTATGCACAGAAGTAGACTGCACTAAGATACACAATTCTATTTATCAGTTTTTGATTTCGATGTTCATTATTGCCTTGGTTACTAAAGATAGAAATTTCTGTAAAATACTATCCAAATGCTACCCCAAATACAGTTTTAGTCTGATTATAATATAATGTGGCATGCAAGTAGACTACACTAAGAACATAAAGAGACTTAATCAAGGATAATTATTTCTATTGTAAAGTTTCAATTCCCAACTGCTACTTTTATCTTCCTTTGCTAAAAGTAAAAACCAGTAGAGCTTCAGTCTCGATAGAGACTTTTGGTTTTATGAAGGATTCAAACGAAGCGCTGGGTTCTCTTTCAAACTGAGACATATTAAGAATACGGGGGGGGGGGGGGGTAAGGCAGGCAGAATGCCTATAGCGTCAGATATTAAGAAATCACATTTGATTTGTAAATTGAGTATTTAAATTTACGTCTCATTATTGAAATTTATGAAATAATGAGGGGAAAAATACATTTTCTGAAAGAAAATAGATCTCTTTTAAAAATTTCATTTTTTAAAAATTATTAGATTGTATACGTGGGATTCGAACCCCAGCAATGATATACCGAAGTATCATATTGCTCTGAGACTAACGCGCTAACCACTATGCTACATGGCTCATGGTGATCATGGGCATTTAAATCATGTTTCTGATATGACCCCTGCCTTATGGACTTGAAGTATTTCTCGGAAAG
Source organism: Saccostrea glomerata (assembly GCA_003671525.1). Lineage (NCBI taxonomy): Eukaryota > Metazoa > Mollusca > Bivalvia > Ostreida > Ostreidae > Saccostrea > Saccostrea glomerata. The sequence continues at coordinate 2,648,043 of PRKT01000001.1, read as the reverse complement.
ATGCGAATGCTTTGTCATAAAAGTGTACCTTTAAGGTATAGTTGTTCTTCGCTCCATTTTTTGTAAACCAAAAAATATTTATTTGAAGGCAAACTTTTAGGAATATCTTTTTAAAAATGGAACGAAAACCCACTCATATTGAAAAAATTTGCAAAGTATGAAAAAATGAACGTTTTTGTTCTTTTAAGTCTCTGTATGCTTTTTCAAATATTATTTGATTATGCGTTGTTCTAAAGTCAAATTTTTAAAAAAAGAAAATATGATTTTTTTTCAATGCTGCTCACTTGAAAGGAGAAAAGGTGTTTTAATTTCCACGAACTTTTCTTCATTAAGTTTTCTTTAATATGTAGAATGTGGGTAGAGGTTTATTAAGTACTTTTAGCTTACTCTCTTTGCATCTATTACCCCATTCATACGACATGATCTTCATACCTCAGTATATTTTACTCATATGTAAAGGATGACTGCACTTAAGGATCTGCAACATTTGCGAGAAAATAAACTTTCAAAACAGACATTTTTCTTTTAATTGCAGGAATGATCAACTTGTAATCTACAACTTTACTTAATTAGAATAAATAAAAGTATGTATTTAAGATGTACGAATCTGTTTCCTGAAGCAAGGGTCCTCAAAAGTTCATCAATCTCCGTACGATAATGAGGACGCCCACTTCTTTACTGACTTTATACATAGTCAGCGCATGTTTGTCTATTGTTCTCCTTTTAACTGTAATTGTATATTTGCAATACTAATGTTAAGTTAAAAGGAGATTAATAGACAAACATGCGCTCAAGGTTTAAAAGAGAAAAAACTGTTTCTTCTTACACTCGCTTTCTCTGTTGTAACCAAGGGATGTGACACGTTGAATATTATAATTCACCACGTGATATCTTTGCTCAGGTAATTTTGTGAATACAAAATTCCGTCACGTGACTTTAAGTAGCATTTTTTAGCTAACTAGGACACTGCTCGAACACATGTAAAATAGTCAGACTGATTTGCTCACATGTAAATTCTGCACAGTTGAGTAAATTTACACCTGGTCAGGACTAGGTGTGAATTAACTTTTGCATACATTTTGTCGCAAATTATTAGTTTATGTGTGTAAATTTTGTTTCGGTTGTTATGCATTGTTGTGTGTATAATATCATTTTGTTAACATGACAGCTAGAAAGCAAAACTTAAAAAAAAAATTTAAAGTAATTTGAGTTTTGATAAGGTACTGCTATAAAGTTTTTAAAGGATACGCCGGGTTGTTCTAGCAAAGTACTTTCCACAAATGGCTTTTACAACTCTGAAAACGAGGATTTACACTTTATCTCCAGTGTCCTCTGATATAAATTTGAATTTGCAAAAAACGTGCACCCTTTCTGGCAAACCTATGTTTATGTCTCTAAATTATAAAAATATAGCTGTGGTCCCGCAAACATGTGCCCTGCAGGATCAGTAAGTTGTCCCCTTACAATTCAAGTTGTCTTCAAGGGAATGCTCCAGAGCTGTGATAGGAATAGGTATTACATCAATCGCCTGTGCCCCATTACAATTTGACTGTCTTCTACCTTTCTTTGTTTTTAAACCAAGGCAAAGCTACACGTATGTTAGACTAGTACAACCAGGCGTATCCTTTAAAGACTTTAAAGTACCCTTATCAAAACTCAAATTACTTTCAGCTGTCTTTGAAGTACAGCAAATATGACCATAAAAGATCAAGGTTTTTTAAGTTTTGCTTTCTATGCTTTCTATCCGCCATGTTAACAGACTGATATTATACACACAACAATGCATAAACAACTGAAACAACACTTAAAATGGAGATTTGTGCAATAAACAAAACAAAATACATACATAACTAAGTTTGCTGCGTGTTCATACGACAAAATTTACACACATAAACTAATAATTTGCGACAAAATGTATGCAAAAGTTAATTCACACCTAGTCCTGACCAGGTGTAAATTTACTCAACTGTGCAGAATTTACATGTGAGCAAATCAGTTCCTACGACAAAAATTGCACATGTGAGTAAATTTACATATGAGTAAAATATACTGAGGTATGCAAATCATGTCGTATGAATGGGGTATTAGATCCATTATCCTATAGATGGAGTAGCGCTTTGCAGGGTAATATCTATACTCACTAGCGGCGCATTCAGCATTAATCGATATTTAATCTTAGGTATCATAAATGACCATTTTTCTTGCAGTCATATATCACCAGGTCGCCGTAGAATTGGTATTTGGCATAAAGATTATCGACGCTCATTGGAACAAAGAGGCATCAAATTTTATTCTCCAAAACTTTTGTTGAAAATCCCGTCTCGACATACGAGTACAAAATTAACATCTGTTCACTTACTTGTTTACTACCATGAATGATCTCGGTTTTAACCTAACAATTCCCCCTATACTACATGCTCCCTTTGATTTATATGTGTGTGATTTGCTAGGAATGCGAGAAGTTTAAAATTTATTGATTTGAAGTTTCTGATGACCATTTTATTTAATTTTTTCTCGATAAATCGCTCCTCAGACTTCAAATATTTATAATTACATGTAAGGTGAAGAATCAGTTTCCAAGAAATATAACACTCGACTAAACATATATTGAAACTATATTCGAACAAGATCAGGATGTGTTTGCTTAGCCAGACTTAGAAAGACTAAGGAGTGACTTATTTTAAGTCTAGTAATTTTAGTAAATGTAGTTTGTTGTCGTATTTCACCTTTATGGACAGACTGATAAAATATGTTTAATTCTAAAGGGGGATTGTAAATGGAGTTATCATTTTTCTTAATTAGTAAATATTTTTGTTTACTGAAAGTTATTCTTATAAAACAATGCTTTATACTGAAGGCAGGAAATTATAAGAATTAGACGTATACAACATATTCTATATATTTCAGGGTTCGCTTTACCGCCCATCCCGACAAAGACACGAAAAAGAAACTTCGTGACGCCTTCTCCAGATTTTACCATAAACAGCCCTACGGGGCTAGTCCTTCAAACAAAAACTGGACGGAGGAGTTGAAATTCATGTGGAACAAATAACTTCATCAACGTTATAAATGTCTTTCATTTTTGAATCTCGAATATGTACATATTATATTTATAATTTATTTTTAGTATGTATGGGTCAGAGGTTCAGATTTGCTTTTTTGATCAAAATCGGTTTATTGCCTCACAACATAGCTCACTTGAGTGGAAGGCTCAAGAAAGTTTTTTTGATCACAATTTGCCTGGCCTTCGTATTTCAGTCCGTCTGTCTGCAAACGGTTCACATTTTAAATTCTCCTAAAGAACTGCTTGGCCATTTTCAGTCCAACTTACCAAAACGTATTCTTTGGTTAAGAAGATTCAAGTTTGTTCAAATGAAGATCTACGTCTTTTTCATGGGGAGATGAAAACGAATTAGTTAAAAGCTAAAGACTTCTTTTGAAAATATTCAACACAAGAACCACTGGACAAGAAAATGTAGAAAAAAATGTAAATTAGCCTAAGATAGTTACGTCTGTTCAAATCAATTTAATTTTAATCTTAGAAATCATTCCTGAATTAGTTACCAATTTATTATTCATTTAATAATGAACAATTTCAATACTTGATTTCAATCGATTATTGAAGAATAACAAATCATCCAATTGTACCAATAACTGATTATAAAAGAAAACCCATAACCAGCAATGAATGGCGACCAACGTGATACATTAGAATTAAGAGGAAAAAATCTTTTTTAAAAATTCTCAAAAACAGTCACGTCAATATAGAAGTGTCCTCGGGTAGTGTAGAATCACGTTTGTTCATATCATTTCCTCTCAACTCCAGTTTTCTATTTAAACTTTTCAGTGCTGAACTTATTTCTGATTTTTCCCTTGCCAATGTACTATTATTCAAGGCCACGAAAGATAAAGCCTGAGAAACTGAATCAGATTATTAATTCATTTGAGAATATTGCTAGAAATGACAAATGTTTGTGATCGATATTTTTCCTATAGTTAATATAGACATTATTTTTTTACTTTTCTGACCGACGTCAGACTTTTCATTCATAGTATAAAAATCAGTCTTCAGTCTCATTTGGTATCTATCAGGTATTTTCTGCCCTTTATATTATTGTTTGCAGCTAACTTTAAAGTTTCACGTTACGTCACGATCTTTTTCGTCAGATTCATCCAGCGTAAACAACTCACGTGATTGGTCAACTCAAATTATCAACATTGACACGGAAATACTATGTTGCAGAAGCAACCAATCAGGTATAAGAAGAAAGTTCCAGTCGTAAAGCCTACAGTTAGGAGGCGTGTACGATTTACCTTGAGTGCAGCTGTCAACTAGATCGTGACGTAACGTGAAACTTTACAGTTAGCTGCAAACGATAATAAACATAAAATTTGATAATTTTTTCGATTTACAATTTTCTAAGAACTTTAATTTGATCAAACCATGGTCCATTTTTGTACTATGACAATATTGGTGCTACTGTAGGGTATCCACATTTTGCTTTGAACGCCATCTTTTAGAAATACAATGTAGATTAGCATATAGACCTCTGATCCATTTTAGTTTATTGTCTTTGTACTTAATAAATTATTTATTTATATAAAGTGTTGACTTTATTGGTCAGAACTGAAATCTAAAAATTGTTATAAAATAAAGTAATAGCTTTATTGAACTTTAAAGTAATTACTATCAAGAGAGTAATTCATATAACACGAATGATGAAGGCTCTTTGGCCGATATTAGTGTCTCGGGTTAATAAAGTATGTATTATCGTAAATCGTATGCATTTTGATGTTTATTACATATTTGGATATTTTACTTGTAAAAGACGTTAAAATAACAACCGAGCTTTATGATAAACGTGACTACTTTAAATAACTTTCCAATCGTCAAATTCCCTACCATATGCAGCAGTGTACCTTTACTTATTAATAAATTTTGCTATGAATAGAATTTAAACTAAGAAAAAATAAGTTTAATTTTTTTTTTAAAATTACATATCAATCTTTGAAATTGAATAGAAAATTTTATTAAATTGTTACGTCTTTGCAATTGGTTAATTATTTTGTGTTATTAAGAATCTATCAAGAAACAAAATTAAATACTAGAAATTTTAATTAGTTTTTTTTTTAATCTTCATATTATATGCAAACTGTAATAAATGTTGAACTCAGACTGTTTAAGTTTCGATGAACGATTTCCAGCATTCATTTGAAAAAAAGATGAACATCTTTTTAAAAATGTACATCTTCATATTGTTTATTAATTAATTTCGATTTATTGTATATAAAATGTACAGGCTTTTTCTTAAAGTGTCAAATTACCGGAAAACATCCGATGACGAGCATTTGCAGTTACATGTAGTGGGCACGTGAACTTAAATTTTCTTTATCCAAGATATCAAGAAAAAGTTCTATTCTTCTTTATTTCTCATCGTTTATGTTCTGTTCCCAAATTAAGTTAATTTAATTAATTAATTTTCTTTAATGTATTTCCCTCTTTTATATAAATGTGCAGGCATTTTTCTCAAATTGTCAAATGACCGGAAAGCATTCGATGACGAGAGTTAACTTTGAGCACGTGAACTTTATACAAGAGATCAAGAAAATATATCGTTTTTCACCTTCATATTAACATGTTTTACTTTTTAATACAATGTCTTTCTTTTTAATTTTAATTTTTCTCGATTTTCGTGTTCAATAGATAAGATAGGATGTGCAGGTGTAATGATAAACTTCACAGACGAAATTATAGTTTATATTAATAAATATTCAATGCAAAAATTCATATATTTTTGTTTTCTTTGACAAATTCTGTTTCTTTGTGTATTAAGTATTAGCTGCGATCATTTCCTGTGTATAGGGATTAGCAGTGCCTGAGCAGGAAACGACATGCCCTGGGGGTTTCACACCTGTCTCATTGTATACCTTGGGTAACGCTCGCTGGATGTGCACATCGTTGTCTTGCCATTTAACAACACATTTGATTCATTGTTTCATTATTATTTCATCGATATCATTTTCAGATGCGATATAAGCCTTGGAATTTGTGTCAAATTATTGTTGCTTTTTTTTAAAACGGAGTGTATAAAAAGAATAAAAGTAAAAAAAAAATCTTTTAAAACAAATTAATGAAGTATTTGATATTAATTAAATCAAATAATGATCTATTACTATGTTATTTCGTGTCTGTGTATATCTATACCAGTTAGAAGATTGATAGAGAGAGAGAGAGAAGAAAAATATCACAATATTAAGGCACGTGCATGATCGTTTTTCCTCCTTTTTGATCAGTATATCAATTTCTTAAGTCTAGCGAATAAAACTACCGCTGATTTATCAGTTTATTGACCATTTGTCGAATTTGTCTAAGTTTTATTGTTATTTATCGAGAGACTTGTTTATGATCCACTTTCTTCTTTCGTTTAGCATATGTACATGACATGTTATTTGAATTACTTCCCTTTTTGTCGCCAGATTACAACGACAGATTTTGGTGGTAAAATAAAATGTATTTTTGTTATAAAATTTGATTA
>PRKT01000001.1:2592835-2638901 GCA_003671525.1 Saccostrea glomerata | reverse complement strand
GTTTTTAATTTCGGTGAACGGTGTTACCATGGTTACTAAAAATAGAATTTTCTGTGAAATTCCTATAAAATGCTACTCCTTCTACAGTTTTGGTCTGATTTCAATATAACTTGGCACACAAGTAGACTACACAAAGATACATAGAATAGTGCATCGGTTTTTAATTTCGATGAACGGTGTTGCCATGGTTACTAAAAATAGAATTCTTTATGAAATTCCTTTAAAACACTACTCCTTCTACAGTTTTGGTCTGATTTCAATGTAACTTGGCACACAAGTAGACTACACTAAGATACGTACAAAGAATATTCCAACGGTTTTTGATTGCAATGAACGGTGTTACCATGGTTACTAAAAATAGAATTTTCTGTAAAATTCCTTTAAAACTCTACTCCTTCTACAGTTTTAGTTTGATTTCAAAATAAGTTGGCACACAAGTAGACTAAACAAAGATACATAAAATAGTGCAATGGTTTTTGATAAGAACAAACCAGTAGAGCTACAGTCTCGACAGAGACTTCTGGTTTCATTATTTACACTCTAAATTGACGACGAATTTTTCCGTTATTTGCCGATCATAAGTGGCTGTGACTGATCGATACGGGATGCTTATCCCTCCATGGCACTTGGTCCCACCTTTGATGTATTGGAAGTTCATGTTTGCTCTGATCCAAAGTTGTATTTTTTATTGGATTTTGAGCTTGACTTTTGTTCGTTATCTCGATATTTCATATACCTAGAAATAGCATACAAAATACAATTAATCTTAATGAACGGATACGATTATATAATGACCAGTGACTTATTTATTATAATCAAAAACGAAAATTTTAAAATAACGAGATTTTTACAGATGATATAAAAAAGGTGGGTGATTTTTTCAGGTTTTGCCTTCAAAGAGATATATATTTGTAGCTGTCTTTATCTGCCTTCAAGATAAAGGCCAACTCTGCAGGACCTTTTTTACCAAATAAGTTATTAGTCATGGCCTACAAAGGAGGTGATATATATCCATATGAGCCCTGCAGGATCCATATTATCCCTTAATCTCAGGCTCTTGGAGGTACATGTATATGCAAAATAAACTACATGTATATTACATACATGTATATACTAAGTAAAAAATAAATTAGCCCTGAAACATTTGGAAGAATTTAAACAATGAACTGCATGAGGCGTTTATTTTAATAATATAAGATTAAAAAGCAGGATTTTTTAAAAGAACACCATTGCCATTGGAAATACATGTATCTCAGTATGCTATGATTTTGGCTGGGATTTTTTCTGTGTTTGTTAATCATACGTGCAGTTAACATTATTGGACCACTACCTGCTTTTATAATGGTATACCAACCCTCATTGTCATCCAATCTGTGTATGAAACATATGGAGATAACAAACAGCATTCAAACCAATAGTCCACAAAACAATACAAAATAGAAGCAGAGCAAACACGGACCTCCAAAACATCAGGGATGGGATCAGGTGTCCTTTACTAGCTCTATATAATTGGTTTAATTAGTATAGTTCTTTGTTTGTTAGTTTCAGCTTATGACCAGCATATTTCGACTGACTGTACATGTATTTAGGTCTCCTGGATACTTTCTTTGATTTCCGTATATTTTGCGGTTATCAATATATTGGGATTTTTTGTATATTTTGCAGTCATCAGAATATTGGGTATACCCCTTGTACTTTTTGGTTTTTAGTAATTTCTTTCATCTGAATATTCCGAAGAGTCTGATTTATTTCTTTAATACCATAATTTTCTTTTCTATTTCGAGGATTGCGTCGAGTAGGTATATACATGTACTAAATGAAATTCTAAAAACACGCTTTCATAAGTTGTTAACGTAGAATGTGAAATTTAAAGTTCGATCCTAATGTACCTTTAAGTTATCTGCTTTTGTATTACTTCAGAAGTGTGAAGAATATCTAAACTCTGTACTGAATTGTTTAATTTTTAATTGTTAATTTACTTTGATCCATTATTTCATAGGAGTTACGCTTTGCAAGATTATATCTCGGGCCATCAACGGTGCATTTAGCTATTTTTGATATTTAATGAGTATTAACATTTCTCTTTCACTTTTATATCTTATCCACAATAGAATTAATATTTGGCATAAAGATTACCAACAGTCATTGAAACATAGGAAAGATGCAAAACTTACATCATTTTTTTTTTATCCAAAACTGAAGTTGAAAATCCCAACATTGCAAGTAAGGACCACTTCACCGACTTTTTTCCAACATCAGTCACTGAAATGTGTTGAGGTTTGAATTTGCACGTCGTCTATACTGTATGCTTCTGCTGCTGCTTTATGAGAGTGATTTGAAACAAAACCAAAAAAGTACAATTTCCTTTGATTGAAGTTTCCGAAGACCATTATAGTTTTAACTATAACTAACACGCTTTGGGTGGGGTTTCACCTCAATAGACGATCAAACTACTACAATAACATTAGATATCTAAAGACATATGAAATGCATGTAAACACCTCCCAAGCATTTATTCATAGGCCGATGAAAGAATTATTACACTTTTCCTCTCAAACTTGAAAACACTTAAATATTTGAAATATCTTTCCAGCAAAATTATTCACAGAAGCTATTTTACATTAAAAGTATTATAGCGTGAATTGGTCAACCAGTGCTTGAGCCTTCGTGTCACGACAGTCGAGTAGATTATGATTTGCTTGAAAAATGCTCACTTTAAAGTGAATCAATGGTTTATAAAAACAATAATTATACTTACTTATTAATGAATTATCACTAATTATATTTTTATTTAGTTCAGTTAGCCGATAATTTATCGAAATTGCTTGGAATTATTGATATTCTGAGAGAAAATAGCCATGAAATATACATTTACTGTTTTACACTGTATCACACATACATACTTTACATATCAATTACCAGTATATCATCGTTCTGTTTATACATGTAAATTTCAATTGGTTGGCATAAATTAGTTTTATAACACGCTATCATCTGCACTCTCACCATAATTATACAGACACTGATCCCTTCAATCTATACAGTCATTATGATCAACACATAGATGTTCATTGAGCTATAATTTAAACAATTTGGTAACTAGTTTATGTGCCTTTTTACGTTTTTTTTCTATGGTATGAAATGCACAATAAGCAGTGTGATGAATTTCAAAATATGCTCCCTTTTCAAAAAATGAAAAACACAAATCACATCTATAATGTGAAAAAATCTCTCCATTAAGTTATAATTTTCCTTGGAAATTTTTTACTGGGTCGTGACTTTGAACTCTAAGTCCAGCTATCCCGCTCTAATGACATAAAATGTACTCCTTTTCACACGTCCTGCGGAAACTTGATTGTGTCATTGGTCATCAGACATAGTTCTTCTGGGGGACTTTTTGTGGTGGTACTGTAATTAGATAATGGCATGTTAATTATAAATTACATCTTAACTGACTTCTTTTAGTCCAATATGTCATTAATTAATGATAAATGTGAGTTTTTATGTACGATGGTCTTTTTGATGTGACACTCTTAAAGGTTATTCAATTAAATGATGACTAGCAATGGATTTTTGTCATACACTTCGAAAATAAATCATCTATTAAAATTTAAAAATTGATTTTGATGTAAAGTGACTTAAAAGGTCGATAACTTCTCTCTGAATTTCTTTATACAGTATACAAGTTTAATTCCATTATAAAGGCCAAAGCTGACATCATAACTTAAACCTAAAATAAAATGGAAGCCCTTTCAATGGGAATGAGACATAAAGTACAAATCATTTTTATTTTCTGTTGTCGTCTAGGGTTCAAGTCGGATCTTTGTCATTCACGAACACACATCGTAATATGATTTCATTTCGGATACCATCAACAATTTTTTTTTCAAATTAAATATTTACGAATGGATGAAGAAGATCAGTTTCATTTCAAGTTTTAAAAATAAGTATACACAAGGTTAAATAGCTCTAGTCAGTATTAAATGTATAATACTTGCCAGACTGTTACATTATTGTTCATTTTATACTGAATTTAGCTATTTGGCAAACTGTTTGGAAAACCATCCATGCCAAGAGTAGTCTGTCACTTATAATCAGTATATGATTTCAGTGAAAAAAAGAGTGAAGAAAATATTCAACTCTAAGATCATAAAGATGCGGGAAAAGATGTTTTGGACAATAATACCGGTTCAATTTATTGTGTTGCTGAGGGAATCCGAGACAAAATAATTTGTAATAATACTTCTCCGGACAACTGATTCTCAGTGGATTTATTGTCATTGGTCTGTTCATTGAACTGGTATGATATTGACAATTTATTTGTTCTGAGCCAGACCATGGCATTTATTTACAAACAACAAAATAGCATTGGAAATTACAATAATGAACAGTTCCCTTAGGGATACTCCTTGTAGATGTTTTTCGTGAAAATTGCTTTTTTGTTTCTTTTGATTTGTCATCTTTTGTTTTTTTTTGTTTTGTATCAAAAGAAATTAATCGGAGAATTTGAAAAGAAAAAAAGATCCCGCTTGAGCAAAAAACTGCCTTAACTTCAGGTCAGCTATCACCCTTACATTAGTAAAAATACTCTAATTTGTTTTCAGAAAATATTTCCAATTCTATTCCTAATAAATCAAATATCAAGCTCTATCGTCCTTCGTTTACATTTTAGATAAAATTAAGAAATATGTTTTAAGCTAAAAAAAAAAATAAAGATATACGCAGATACAGTTTTATGGGGAAAAAGTATAATTGAAAGAGAAATACTAGTAGGTCGTTTTGACTTATTTATGCAACAACTACAAAACCCATTTAGGTCATTTTGATGCGAAGTGTTTTAGCATCTAAAAGTATCAAATGTTGTATGCTACATAAAATATCATTAAATTCAAGAAGTTTCAATGACTAAAAGTATTTTGATGAATTGCTGTGCAGGCAGTTTCTCCTTAAATTTAATAATTGACATTCGGATTTCGATGTGCTTTAATTCTAATACGACTCAAAATCATATTGCCATAACAAAAGAGACAAAATGATTGAGGTCCTTGGGTATTTTTAGTTCCATCAAAAGGGCATACAAATTTCTCTGTCAACATAAGACTTGATTTTAATTTAGGTTATGAGTTACTCAGGGGGAATCAGATTTTGTTAATTTTAGTTTATTTTAAGGTAGTCCGATCCTCGGGTTAAAAAAATTAGCAGTTATGTAATCAAAAATACTCATTAAAATATCTTTGAATCCACAAAGTAATGTAAATTTGCCCACAGTATTTCTTTCAATTTAAACATTAAAGTTAATCATACTATATGAGGAAAATTGTCAAATCTCCAATATATATTCAGAAAAAGCGAATAGGAATATCATCTATGCATTTTCTAATTGCAAATTGATTAACTAAAATATTTTAGGTTGAAAAACAATAACTATCCAGGCATTCAGAGAAAATGTCGTGATTTTTATACTTATTTGGTATATGTCTTCTTTTTCCTTCATGTATTGTATAATACAAAGTACTATCATACTATCATTGCAAGACTTTGCAAATCACTTCTAATTTCATATAATGCTAATAAGTATTGATATCTTAGGCTAGATTCAATAAAATCTTACCTCTCTATAACTATATCTATTTTTTTTCCTTTAATGGGGTGCAAGTGTCAACTTTTAATAAGACCTTTTCTGAGACTTCCCACAACTTTGATTCATATAAAGATGAATAAAATAAGAATTGTTGCATGAAAAGATTTCATTTTAAGCTTCATATTGATGCTTTTTAAATTAAATATTAATTTTTTGAGTTATTCTTCCTGGCTGAGGATTGTATATCCTTAATATTATATTCAAATAAAGACACTCGTTGTGGAACAGGCTATACACAAATTTTTAAAGTTTGCTTTGAACGAATTTTTGGAAATAAAAATAAATACATGTAAAACATTTTTTTTAAAATAATTATGCCACGAATTTGAAAACTTTTGATTTGCATTTTTTACCTCTAGGTTTATAAATATCACTCCAATAAATTAATACATGTTTTGAATTTGATATAAAAAAATGCTCTTTCATTTGATATTTATCAGAGCCAATCGCAACAACAATTCATTACATTATGAAATTGACGTTAACTTATATTCTTTCCAAGTTCTTTAATATAAAAGTATATACAGAACTTACAGAATTTGCTTTGCAAGTATTTCTCGTTGGTAACATCTGTTATTTTAAAAGTTTTTTGATCTAGGTTCAACCATAGAAGCCTTGTCTAAATTTATGGGCTATCTAGAAAGTAGTTGAATAAAAGCTTCGAATGATAAACAAAGAGAATTTTGTTTATGCATCAGCATATTAAAGTGCTTTTAAATATATCGACAACGTATTGTCAATTAACAATGGCATTTTCATTCTTATGTCGATACGATCCCGTTGAGCTTGAGATAAATGACAAAATAGAGTCTTAGACATTTGTTTCATATTTGGATATTTTACTTGAAAAAGACGTTAATGGGAATCTAACAACCAAGCTCTATGATAAACGTGATTACTGTAACTTTCAATCGTCAACTTTACTTATGCAGCAATATACCTTCATCACCCGCATACAGAGTTTATATCTCTCAGCTAATTTGATACGCAAAAGCATGCTCTACGTAAATGTACGATTTCTAAAACGAGGTAAATTATTGACAAATATGTTGATGAAACAAGAATATCAACAGTCTCGTTTAAAGTCATCATTTCGTTCTATGGTCGATACAATGACCTTGTAAGCAAATACAGTATCTGACTGACGTTTTTCATACTAATTGTTAGTCCATGATTTACACACTGATTTGATGACGGATTTTTCCGGTATTTCCTGATCATGACAAGGAACACATGGCTTGTGTGACCACTCGGCATGGGATGCTCGCTCCTCCATGACACCTGATCCTACCTCTGATGTTAAGGAGGTTCGTGTTTGCTCTGCTCCTATTTTGCATCACTAATTAGACTTTTGAGCTTGAATACTGTTCGTTACTGTAGTATCTCCATATAATTAACATATTATTATTGCTTGTTTATAGGTAACAAACGAGCTTTAAAACAAATAATTAGTTATAAGATTTATAAAGGTATTTATTTTGGATGTCGTATCAGTCTAAGCATATCATGAACTTCAAACCAAACTATAAAAACATACTTCTGATAAACTTTTGAAATCATCCGATACTATGATAACACTTGGTTCTACCATTATGTTATAATATCAGACTATGGTTATACACTTGATTTTATCTTGTGCATATTATGTTAGACTATGACTACAATAGTTTTACTTTTATACTTTTATATTTTACAATGAATATATTTGCTTCACCTAATTTTGGTTTCAATCCAGACAAAAAAAAATGCTTAGACATTATTTGATTCCTGACAGGACAACTAATTTTCTTGTTTTTTGAATTTTACAGCAGACTATGAAAAAGCTTTCTTAGATTTCATACAAGATTATGGAAATCCTTTGGATTTACTTTCAGGCCATGACAATACTTGATTTCACATTTTACCTTTTCTATATTATGACAGTCAATGAGGATGGTTGAATTGAGGTTCCACCCTTATTAATGGATATGCAATTCATCCGTTAACATCCGTTATTTCCTCAATTCAATTCTATTTTCGATTGATTATATTGTCATTGTTCGTTATTTTCTATTCCTTAGAGAGGGTTATATATTTCTTCCATTATCATGAAATTGAATTTTTTTTTCCTTTTTCTAAAAAATAACCTTCTTCTTCCAATTTTTAAGCTTTATTAAATGCTTAAAATAAAGCTTCGTTGAATTTATAAACATTGTCACAATTCGAAAGAAATACATTCTTTAGCTAACAGGAAGTATATTTGATTTTAACTTTAGTTCAGTTATCTAAATTTAGAATGACTTGATTATTTAAACGTCTCCTTAATCAATTAACCCGTATATTTATTTGATATATTAAGCCGGTATTAATTATATAAAGAAAGGTAACAAATATTTATAGAAGAAATGCCTATTTTTATTGTCAATTAGGTGCTAAATAAACTGGAAGAACGTGAAGAATCGCATAAAGAAGCTGCCTATACAAGATTCATCACGAACTTCCTATCAGGCTATCTTCCTTTAATTTAAAAAAGTTTCTATTTATATTTATATTAGCAGGAACAAAACTATTTTCGAGGATACGATACATCTATTTAATTTAATCTTAAACTGCATTATTGCCTCAAAGGGATCTCATTATCAAAGTATACATCTGAATTCTTCTGGTTTGATTAATCCTGTTAATACAAGGGCCAATATTCTTATCAAAAAACGTGTTTTAGCACGACTTTCCCTATTTAAACACTAAGTGATTAAATAAGTAGACCTTGTTATCTTTTTAACATTTCAATTTTAATGTCTCCCAACCCGTTATTAGATCTAATTTGAATAATTAAGTGACTTATTGATACCGTGTTATTGGATATAGTAATCTGTATATACTCCTAAATTATTACAGTTGTGAATGTTATTGACAAAAATACAGTTGTCTCGGCATAAAAACTTTCATTGAGATGTAAGAAATCTAACAATAAGTAGTATAAAATATGTAGATAAAGAACAGTATTCAAGCTCATAAGTCCATTCAAACAATGCAAATTAGGAGCAAAGCAAATACGGGCATCTAAAACTTCGGAGGTGGGATTCAATGCCATGGATGAGTAAGCATCCCCTGCTGACCGGTCACATCCCCCGTCTGTACCTTGTTTTGATCGGGGAAAACAGAAAAATCCACAGATAATTCAGTTTGTAAATAATTTTAGAACAATTATTTTGTAATAATCAAAATAATCAGTCAGAAGTTGACTACATGATAGGTTGTATTTGTTAACAAGGTCGGTGTAACGACCACAAAACTTGCAAAATGATGACTTTAACGAGACAGTTGATATTCTTGTTTCATCAACTTGTTTTGCAATAGCTTGCATCCCTTTATAATTTTTTTGTAAATAGACAATACTGTAATTGTGTATTTGCATGTCGAATACATCCCACATACAAGTGATATTGGTATATTACTACATAAGGCAAGTTGAAGGTTGAAAATTCAAAGTCATCTAATTTATAATGAAGCTCGATCTATCATTTGTAACAATTTAAGTTTTTTCTTCTGATAATTAAGTACCAAGCATGAAACAGATGGACCAGACTCTGGTATTGGTTTTTTTCAAGATAACTTAATATATATAGTCAACAACTGAATGAAGGTACATGACATTGTATTGTTAATTGATAAAATATCGTCGATATATATCTATTTTGTCGAGTTGAATTCGAAAGCAGCAAAAGGCGTTTTCTTCTTCTCATGTATGATATTTTGAATAAATTCTGCTTCATATAAATTCAAAAAATGGTCTGCTAATATTGAGGTGCAATTGATAACTATGGTATTTACGACTGCTTGTTGGAAGTCTTTGTCTCCAAAAACTACATAGACGCTGTCAATCAGAAACTCGAGCATCTTTTTAATATCAACTTCAGAGTACTTTTGTGATTAGTAGGAATGTTTTAACAAACATTTGCAAATTACCATTAAAACGGTAAGTACAAATATGTAAATATATATGGACACATCGAAGGTGTACGTGTTCAACTAAGAAAGTTATATTCTTGTTGCGTGCCTAAAATAAGAACCTACGTAATTCATTTAACATTTAGAAAAAAAACCACTAATGAAGGATTTACTTATAAAAAGGATTTAATTAATTCCTGATAACAAAGGTGAAAAATTCTAACATAAAAGGCATTGTAGTTCATGTCGTATTGCATATCGGTCGAATTAGCTTGATATTTTACCCATATTTTATTGATTTTACTGTCCGCTCGCACAACCGTCGAAATAAATCATGAAAGTGGTCAGACATTGGAAGAATTTAGTGATTGCTTGCAGAATTGAACTTCTTTGATTAATTAGCTCACTGGTAGGAGACATTCGGATTTAAAGCATGAATTCTCTTGCATTTGAACCACACATTTCTCATTACCGAAAGCCTTGATCTTTAAAAATTACCCTAAACAAATCCTATGCTCTATACTTAAAATATGTATCATTGGACTCTTAATCATCATTTTTATTACTAAACATCATTTAAAATTAAAACTTCTAAGAAATCTGTCAATAAAAAAGACGAGTTTAGACAGTAAACAAAGTGTCAATATCAATTGCTAGAAGGATTGCATGGAGAGTTTCTTTTAAAATATCAATCCTCATTTGCTGAATCTCCTACGTCTGTTTTATACTTGGATGTTAAAGTCAGTATTGACGTTCATGGCCAATCAACAACTTTTCAATCTTCCATTTTTAAAAAAATTAATTAAGCAATATTCCAAAATCTTCTGCATGTGGTTTTCGACACTTAAAAGCATGTTCAGAAAAACTCATTTTAAAACCAAAAGCAGTTCAAGCTCCAAAGTCAATTACACTAAACAAATTTGGAGCAGAGAAAACACGGACCTCCAAATCATCAGAGGTGGGATCAGATATCATGGATGAGTGCTTTGTCGAATGCATTTTTTATTCTCTCCACCAAAGGCATGCTCGACCGCTTGTTAGAGTTCTTAAAGTGTTACCTCTGTAGCTGAGGAGTTGATACTTACGTCGTGGGTTGATTCTCACAATGGGAAAAGGAGGCCGATCCTTAGGATGAGACATTATACACTGAGGTCATATGTTGCATTAAGAGGTGACACGACCCCCCTCCCCCTCTCCATTGTTCAGTAGCCATAATTTCAGTTAGAGTAGAGATCTAAATTTGCATTCCTAACTTCATTGGCAAGAAGTGGAAAATCAATGTGAATGAAAATAAAAGCCCAAAGGACGTGGAACAAACAAATAAAACCCCCCCTCTCCATTGTTCAATAGCCATAATTGCAGTTAGAGTAGAGATCTAAATTTGCATTCCTAGCTTCATTGGCAAGAAGTGGAAAATCAATGTGAATGAAAAAAAAGCCCAAAGGACGTGGAACAAACAAATAAAAAATCTTAAATACAACTAAATATAGATCATGAACAAAATCTGAGTTAAACTTACCTATCGGTCGTCTGTGAATTTGCTGAAATAATGCATTAAAAATTAACATGTAATAATTTAATAAACAATAACTATTCAATATCAACGGTCTTATGGTCATATTATATTTTATTTTAATATTTATACCAAAATTGCGTATGAATTCCCTGAAGTGTTTTAAAAATTGTATAACTTCAATTTATTCTAGCACAGTTTACATTGTCATACTTACATCTAATATTGCCCTTTGTAAAACATTTGCAGATGGTGCCGTCGATGCAGATCATTTTGCGGAATGTCGATCGAAATTTTCCTGGAGAAAATTTAATTTTTCGACAAGTATTCAATGTTGAGGCAAACTTAACGAAATATTTTCTGTTTTTAAATACGATTTTAAGATCTCACCCTGATAACTGCTATCTAAACTACATAAAAATTAAAAATACACTGTAGTTTTGAATTTTGAAGCAAAATAATTTTGAAGCATTGAAAAGAAATAATAAATGACTTACCGCTCATTATGGTATAAATAATTGGATTGATTGCTGAGCTGAGATATAACAGTAGATGAGAGGTCAAAGAAAAGGACTTAATTTCTGCATGTTCCATGGAGTTCAGAACTTTGAAATACCTACAAAAGAATCATAAGAATGTGATCAACAAAATAACATTAATTTTTATGTTGAGCCTTTTATTTAGGTTTCGATTTTTGATTTTATGTTATAATTGATCTTTTTAGAAGAGTGAAACACTGATTTTCTACTCTTCGGAAAATCAATAACAACACAGAGGTGAAATGTTGTGAAAATAAGACTACTGAAATTCAATGCATGAAAAAGCGAGGTAGTTTTTTTTTTCAAAATGAAAAAAAAAATATGAATTTACATATATCTGTCTTTTTGTATTTTAAAATGTTAAAAATTAATTTTTTTGTATCTGTATTGCTTTGGGTTTTTATTCTAAATATAATATCTGTGCCGAGAAAATTAATGTACCACTCTACCGGGAACTCAAACTTATATGAATTTAAGGCTTTCAAGTTTTTCTTTGCCGTTGCAGTGATATGAATGCTACATGTGATCCATGTGACTTCTTTCTTTTTAATGACAGACGGACTACATAAAATATTTTTTTTTAAATGGCAAGTTGCTTTTAGTAATGTTGTACTTCCAAGTTCTGGCAGCTAGGTATATCCAGACCTTTCGTCAACTGAATCATGGAGTTGTACCTTAAAATGTTCAAGATATAAACGGGAAGGTTGCAACCAAAGAATGCCACCACCACCACAATCAACATTTTAGCTGTGGTCTTCCGGTTCTTAATGACGACACTGGATCCATGCTCCGCATCTGAAATCAAAGAGGATATAAGATTGCTTTTCATGAATTTAGAATAAACCAATGAACTACAAGTAAAGGCAAACGGATCAGTAACAGATAAAGATTAACCTTGTTTCCCATAAATTGTAAAACTTAAATTCATATGATTTGTGTGTAATGAAAACTTTTTTACAATGGTTAAAAACTTTATCTTTAATTGTTTACTCTCTTAGCCAAAAAGTCTGTAACCATTGGTGTCTGGGATTCAATAACTTTAATTAAAATGAATTCAATATCAAGAATTTAATATGTCATTTCATTTAAACTGAAACTAAGAAGTTTCGTACACTTACTAATGTTAGATAAGTTTTGTGTACTATGCCAAAGGCAGATAATTATGTTGGTGTAAGCAAAACCCATGACTGCAAAAGGAACGATGAAGAATACGACAAAGATTATCAACTGCTGCGTCACTTCCGCCTTGCTATCCATCGGGCGACAGCTCTTCAGTAAGTTGACAGTTTCTGGAATAACATCGTCAGGTATGACCGTCATGTAGTATAAATCCGGGACAGCAGTTACTAGAGCGACAATCCATATTATCAGAAGAGCGACTCTTGCCTTGATCCGAGGAAGGAAATCTGACATTGGACGGCAAATCCCAAGATACCTCTCTACGCCAATGATGGTAAGGGTTAACACAGACACCAACACCGATACTTTCTGCAATAGTGGACCGAATGGGCGTTTTGTGAATACCGTTAATTTCATGGAAATAAATAATGTTCATCAATACATTTAAAACAAAATCATTGTTTTTTTTATGATGCCTAATGCATGTATTTATCATACAGTAAAACTTGTCTAATCTAAATGTTGAAGTTTAAACCTTCAATCCCTTTCATTATTTCAAATTGTTTCAACTGTTTTGTACTGATGCAATATCTACGGAAGCAGTCGTGTTAGGATATGACAAGTGTAATGTATTTCTTTATGTGCTGTGTCAACGTGTCATTTCGGAATTATGGTATTGTAACTTTATTTCCTCCAGAGGCTGCAAATGTATTTTTTTTAAACCCGAAACATCCCACATATTTATGTGCATTACTTCAATCTGTAACAGAAGTCGCTATATTTTTGGGTGAAGTTATAATTCGTTTCCTGTAGTTTCTGTTTTTATACCATTCATTTGCGAAATCTCAAAGGAATCTCAACTGTCACCAGAACAATATTCATTGCATTTTATCAAAACCATTATAGTTGACTTCGATCAGTATAAGAGTGCTAGCTCGAAGAAAAAGATTGTTTTTCATGTTAAACTGTTATAGATTATTTTTTTAATTCTTGTATACCCTGTAATATATATGAATATCTATTTATACAAACATATTTAAGGGTCTATACTGTTTGTGTAAACAGTTTTATGTTTTGCTCATGTCTCTAAATGAAAAACACGTAGATAACGAACAGTATTCAAGCTCAAAAGTCAGTTATATAATACAAATCAGGAGCAGAGCAAACAATGACATCTTAAACATTAGAGGTGGGATCAGGTACCATGTAAGAGTAAGCATCGTTTTCCAACCGCTCACATCCGCCGTATTCTACGAGTCATAATCGGAAAATATTTTAATAATGATAAAAATATTTGAATAATGATCTAACAATTAGTTTGAAAATTGTCAGTCAGAATTTGACTTTTTGATAGATTGTATTTGCAGACTTGATTGTCAATAACTAGTCTTTCTTGTTTTCAGAAATTGTACACATATAGAACATGTTCTTGCGTATCGAATCAACTAAGAGATACAAATCCCGTATGTAGTTGATGAAGGTATATTGCTACACATGTAAGGGAAGTTGACGATTGAAAAATTACAGTCATTACGTTTGTCATATAGCGTGTTTGTAAGATTGTCATTAACGTCTTTTTCTAGTAAAATATCCAAATATTAGACAGATGTGTAAGAATCTGTTGGATTTTCTTTATTTTAAGCTCAGCTGAAAATATGGTGTCGCCATAAGAATGGAAGAAATACCTAGAGCATGGGTACTTATTTTTATTTATAATACAATATTGACATACATTATACTTGACTATATTTACATCCATTAAATATTTATCCTTTATTTCTAAAGAAAACCATTGCCGTTTATCAGTTCATGATCAACACTAGGCATACCACATGTGTCACCTAAATATTTCTAGATCTGTGGCTGTTCCATCAATGAAACGTATTATGACGTTCGTATCAATGATTTAATAATTAATCTTTTTAATCCTACATTAAGTGAATATTTGTATAGAAATAAATATAAACAATAAAATGGTTGTTAGTATGTGAATTAACGTCGCAGCTGTTGCAGAACAAATTTACATGACCCGCTTACGCGGGTTATGTTTTTTTCTGCAATAGCTGCGTCGTTCAACTAAAGAAAGCATTTTATTGTGTAATTAAAACCTATACAAAAAATTATAATTGCCATTTACTATATTTTACAATATAGACTCTAGCCTTCATTTTATAAAACTATTAACGAGTCTTACTCGCACTAATGTTGAACATACAAAACAAATAACAATAATCACATGATTGAAAAACATAAATAAAATTCTTTAATATGCTTGCTCTTTGGCTATAGACAACTTGAAATTTCTTCTCCTTAACAAAAAGATTAGAGAACTTTTCCCCTTATTTTTAAATATAGAAATCCATATTTTTGGTATGTAGACCGATATTGGTGTTTTTTACATTTTTTTTAAAAACTAACCTTCCCCACATTATGGTCACGGTCATGGGATATTAATTTAAATATATAATAATTTACCTTGTTTGATAATAAAAACTATTTTCTCTAGATATGTATTTCAGTCAATCTTGCATTTAAAAAATATTTCATGATGAAACTGATGTCCTTACTTTAAATGTTCCAGTATAAAAAGGACAGATTTTCTTAAGAGACATACGTCCTTATTAAGAGATATTACTGGATCAAAAGAGATTAACTCTGCCAAAAATTGAGAAAAATGTCTTTACCTGAAAATAGGTAACAACCTTACATCCTACTGTCCCCAAAAACCAAGATTCCATGGCGTCATGTAGGAGAGTCGGTGGAAGGCATATCGCAACTACCAGAAAGTCGGCCACGGCCAGATTGACGAGGTGGACATTGGTCAGCGTCCTAAGATTCCGGTTTTTCCACACTGCTAGGCAAACCAACAGATTACCACCTATCCCTAACAGGAAAATAACCACAAAGAGTCCAATCAAAATCCAGTGTTCGGGTTCCGGTGTAATGAATTTCAGCACTTCCTTGTACCATTCCTCGTCTGTAATGGTCGGGATGGTCACATTGCTGTTGTTCATCCTAATGCTCTAGACTGATTTGAATTCCTCCCTGTTAGCGATACGGAGATACAATGACATTGCTGAATTTGCTATATGCTCTTTTATTTTTATGAGTTACAGTTCTTAATGAAGTAAAATAAAATAACCATTTGTAGAAAAGTCAATAATGAATTTGAACCGATATGATACTGACGAGCTCAGTCATTATACTGCGTGTCACCCCGGTGTTATGTCAGCCCCCAGTATCATCAGCTGTGATTTATCTTCTACAGGTGTGGCTTCAAGATATTTTCTTAAATGTAATATCAACATTAACTTAGTTAATTAATAGGCGATCTTACTTTCTCATCATGTTACATTTTCAGTATTTTAGTTAATGAAAGTATAATTTTAGACAGTTTCACAATAGAAGACACGATATATTTGTCAGGTAGATTAAGTAAATTTTAATTTTGACACACATCTGATATCGGGTATATCATATAAACGACAAGTAAAAACAATACAACAATGGATTGGAATGCTATAAGATATGCATATTTTAAAACTTCTTTCTTTTTATCAAAGAAGTCGATTGCTTTTCCCATCATATATTTCATGACTAAACAATTAAACTGACACTTCATGTTTCCCTCGGTACATACTGCTTCCTTCAATGGATAAAACCTAAATAATCGACTAACTTAATTATTAAAACGATCAATATTGATTGCAGGATGTTTTACTGTTTTATTTATTTCCTGGCCTGTTTCAAAGAGATTCCTATGGAACAGAAACTTTTATTTGTCCTACCATAGGCGGTAAGAATTGGATTAAGGACAGATGATACAAGCCAAAAAATGGATGTATGGATTGGTATATATTTCTTGGTCTATTTATGTTGAAAAAAATAAATTTCCAAAATATTAAGAAATTGTAAACCTTATATGATGTTCAAAATTCTACCTTAGTGCAACCATCCTTCATAATATATACAAATATTTACGCTTCAAATTCCACTTTTATGAAACTTTGAATGAGTAATTGAAAAGTACGCGGTTAAAGTTAATCACTTTACTCATTGAAACATGACTCAGATTGTTATATTCAATTTTTATTACAAGAGTTTGTTTGTATCATCTGTCCTTAAGTCAGTCCTTTAAAGTTTCAAACGTAGAAAATTTAAAGAACCTTTCCTAAACACAACTTTTGATGTATATTTTGTAAACTTTGATATATATTCTGTATCATTTTATTGCCAGGTACATGTATTTTTGTTTAAATATATCGACGACGAGTTGTCAATTAACAATAGTTATTTCCATTCTTAAATCGACAAAATATGAAATAAAAGATGCCACAGGGTTTTACACATAATAATAATAACAAGAGGTATTGTGAGCAATGAGCTCACTAAATATTACTCCCGCATCCCATATGAGTATAATGGCAGTGTCCATGTTTTGCTGTGGGAAAACTAAAATATGTGTCGGGTCAAAAAATAAAAAAGGGGGTCATAATGGCAATATGTAATAAAGATTCTGTGAAAGTTTCATCAAATTTCATTCAGTGGTATGAGAGGTGTTTTTTCTACATTTTTACGAAAGGATTGTGCAGTTGGGGAAAAACGTACATGTAGAGGTAATTTGTTTTATAAATGAACGCCTGAATATTGAAATGAATTTTTAAACAGATTTGTTCGATACTTTGGCAGAATGTAAAATATAATTATTGGAGGAATCTGTTTCATATTTCGTTCTTATACTACAAAAGTACGTTTATGATTATCTAACAATTAACCTTTATGATAAACGTGATGACTTAAACATTTCAATCGTCAACTTTCCTTTCTTATGCAGCAATAAACCTTTATCACCTGCATACGAAGTTAATATCTCTCAGTTGATTCAATACGCAAGAGCATGTTCTACATATGAAGAATTTCTAAAACGAGATAAATTATCGACAAGCAAGTTGATGAATCAAGAATATCAACAGTCGCGTTTAAAGTCATCATTTCGTAAGTTCTGTGGTCGAAACAATGACTTTGTCAGCAAATACAATTTATCATTAAGTCAAATGCTGACTGACCTTAATCAATACTGTTTGTTAGACCATTATTTACACACTGAGTTGTTCACGGATTTTCCGTTATTTCCCGATTATGACAAGAAGCACACAGTAAGTGTGACCGATCGGAAGGGGAGGTCTACTACATGTATTCCATGGTACCTGATCCCATCTCTGATGTTTTGGAAATCCGCGTTTCCTCTGCTCCCATTTTGTAATGTTTAATGGACATTTGAGCTCGAATACTGCTCGATATTTCAACATATTTTATTTTATTCGCGAAATAATCAGTCAGTCCCATTATTAAACACTAGAAAACTCAAAATTAAATTTTATTTCTGTCCATTTTATCTGATGGTAACCGATGTAAAGCGACCATTTGTCAAATGACAAAATCTCTTGCCACATAAGTGGTCAGAACCACATTATAGTAAATTAAATATGGCTCCCTGTCTCATATAAATCGCATTTACTTAATAAACTAGAGGTACTGTAAGCAATAAGCTCACTAAATGATATTCGCGCCTCCCATATGAATATAATGGCAGCGTCAATGTTTTGCTGTGGAAAACCCAAAATATGTGTTGGAGCAAAAAGTAAAATAAGAGGTCACAATAGCATTTTGTAATTAATATTCGCTGAAAGTCTCATCAAATTTCATTCAGTGATATAAGAGGAGTTGCGGATAAGAAATGGGTACCCCAAAGCGTAACAGACAGACGGACGGACACCCCGATTAATATATGCCCTCCAGCTTTTCAAGCGGGGGTATAATGAGATTATTCATTCATGCATGTGTTCTCGACTGCTTTGCGCAACAAAGAGCTCAGTCTCTGTGGCAGGTTATACGAATTCAGAGCATACGTCAAAGTACGTAAATTTCCTAACTTCATTTTCAGTAAAAAAAAAAAAAAATGTTATATTAATTTCTTTGACAGGAATGTTTATTTATCACGCTTATACGTTCTATGGATAATAATTGTTTTGCTTGTTTTATTAGTCAAGCCTTTTTTTTTTGTTGATAGATATTGCTTAATGTTAGCTTTACATTTTTACTACATTAATAGAAATTTACATTGTGCAATGAGTAATTGTCTGAGAAAAAAATCTCCTATAGAAGGCGAAAATCATATAAAATGACGTTCTCAAATAGAAAGATTTGATTTAATGCAATACTTATTATGCTTTCGATGAATTTCTGCTGAAAATTAACTATTACATATTCATGCATATTGTTAAGTAGAAATCACTGATGTCTGATAATTATAGTGTGTCATGTTTGTGTCCCATTATTATTTTTTAATTAAACAAATAAGAATTCAATGCAAGTCGTTTTATAACATTGCAATAATACAGATCGAGAGTAGAGCAAACAAGAATCTCATACGTCAGAGATGGAATCAGGTGCAATGAAGGAGCAGGTATCTCCTGTCGGCTGTTCACACCCTGCGTGTGCTCCTTGTCATGATCGGGAAAGGATTAAAAAAAAATCATAGGAAATTCAGACTGAGTGTGTATTGTGTAAATAATGGTTTAACAATTGGTACTCAAAACGTCAGTCAGCATTTCACTTAATGATATATTTTACCTATTGACAATGCCATTGTATTGACTATGGGGTTGCAAAATTATTACATGTACTTTAAACGAGACCGCTGATATCCTTGATTCATCAAATTGTTTGTCAATAGGTCGTAATGGTGGGCGAATTACCTGACAAATCCCTCCAGATTAGGTCTAATATGACAGGCTATGTCTAGCAGACGCCTGGCAAGATGGAGGTTAGGAAATCAATGTTATTCTAGACTGAGGTTCCACATTGCTTGTTTTTTTAATTATTCGTATGAGGATGCTTTTGTGTATCAAATCAATGGGAAGACATAAATTCCACGTGCAGATGATTAGGGTATCTATAACATAAGTAGGGGAAGTAGACGATAGTTAAATTAGTCTTCCTGTTTTTCATGATTTTTGTCTTTGGTTTTTTTTTTCTTTGTTTTTTTTTCTTTTTGAATAACCAGAAATGTTTTTTTTTTCTGGTAAAATATCCAGGTAAGAAACAGATGTATCATACTCTGTGGTATTTTTTATTTCAAGTTGACTAGGATATATCGAGTCGACTTATCGATTCGGAAGTATCTTTTGTTAATTCATAATATGTCGCTGATATTATACAATTATTTAATGCCTGAGCAGTCAATAGACCAGAATATTTTTCCCGAGGTGCAGGGAACAGCTCAGTGTGTTCTATTGCCCGAGGCCAGCTGAGCTGTTCCCTGCACCGAGGGAAAAATTCTCTGGTCTATTGACTGTTCAGGCATTAAATAATTGTTTTATTACCTAATTTTATTTTCCGTATTAAGTGTTCGCAATTGTATATTCAGTACATAAGGTTCCCGTACCATATTGTTAATTTTTACCTAGACATGGTGCATCTGTAATATTAATTAAAGATTGATTGTATAGACTTGTTTACATTCCTCTCGAAAATTTTTCACTCTTATGGAGATGCCACCACTTCCCGGTGGAGAGGGACCTTTTTCGTGCCAGCAGAGCACCTACTGCTACACGGGACCTCGGTTGATAGGTCTCACCCGAAGGACCAGTCTCCACATCCCACATTGTATAAATTAAAAGTAACTCTCATTAAATAAAATATCCTACCATTGAAATCACACAATTTTTAAAACCAATGCAGAAAGATCGAATAAGATGATTGTTTGCCATGTCTGTGCAGTGTTACAAACAACTAAATTCGAAACCCGGATCTTTTTTGACGAAATACATCACCGGTCAATAGAACGCGCAGTCTATTGACCGGTCAATAGAACGCGCATTCTATTGACCGGTCAATAGATCGGTTTGAAAAGATAAGTAAAACTGAAAACACATCCAAAATAGATGAAAATATTAAATCTCTAATAATACAACAAAATTCACTCGATTAGGTAATAAACATGTTTATAAATGTTGAGTTGAAGGCCTTAGCAAGTGTATTTTATTTTATCACATTTACGTTATTGTATAAATTTTTGCTGCTTAATATGAATATAAAATGAGGTTTGCATTTATAAATGATCGCAGTTAGTATCCTCTGATTTGTATGTACTTAAAAACATACAAATCATGAGCCAAATCTGTTACATACGAGTTTGTTCAAGTCAGACCAGAACTACTTCTTTGACTCAAAAGCACTTTGCCGAGTCCTTCCATTTATAAAAATCTTTATGTTAGAAAATTAACATTTTCATTAATTTTCCTTAGAAATTCCTTTAAGATTAAAATGAAAGTATCTGTAGTATTAAACATCCTTTTAATTTTTACTAAAAAGGCAAGTGTATCTTAAACAATTTCTTCAAGAGTTTCATGATTGAAAATAAAATGTTATTGTACTTACTACAGTGTACTATTTAAATCGGGGAAGGGGGTCATTTAATGTATTAATGCTTAATTGCTTAAGACAACATGTGAAGAAATTTGATAACGGAATCTGTGAAACAAAATTGAAACTTAGTATCAATTACTAAACGAAAGCTTTTAAAAAAGGGTATTAAAATTTAATTCTATTCGAAGCAAATATTTTATCTAAGGTTAAGTTTCAACTTTCACAATTCCAATTTTACTGCTTCATTACCCAATGTTACACCCTCACTAGACTCTACTACAGAACAAAATGTAAATGAGAAATGTTGTATTTTTTTTAAAAAATGTGGGGGGGGGGGGGATTCTACCCGAAAAGACATGGCAGTTTTATGAAGTTAGAGTGTTCTCTCATAAGATGTAAAAAAAAAAGTTTTAAAAAAAGGAAGAACAAGAATAATGGATCTGGAAATTTACAATGCATGGCAGACTTAAGTATTCTTGATATTATACACTTTAATATATTTAACAAATGAAATTAATTGACTATATTACTAGTATTTGCATGTGTTTTCCAAATGTATATAAAATTAATATTAGTGATATCTACAAAAACATAAACTAAAAATTGGAAATATTAAGATAACGTCATAATACATGTATTCCCCGCTTGAAAAGCAGGAGGTATATAGTGATGGAATGTCCGTCTGTAAGTGCGTCTGTCTGTTACACTTTGGGGTACTTATCTCTAATCCGTACCTCGATCCTCTTATGCAATTGAATATAAATTTATTCATACTTCACATATTCTTTATAATTATTACATTTTGCCTTTGTACATATCCTACATGTATTTGACTTTTTGATATGATACTTATTTCGGGTCTCCCAGAGCGAAAACTGGACTTTGCCGTATAATCATATGGGAGGCGGGGGTAGCAATTAGCAAGATCAGTGCTCACAGTACCTCCAGTTCTCGTCTGTAAGAGCAATTTGATAATAAACAATGGACTCGGTAGGTAAAATCCAACATGAGCATCTAAGAAAACATTGGATTAAAGTTTAAGTTTGAACTTCATTTTCAGTTATAGAGAGATAGAGATCTATATAGGCTGATATGTAGAGAGATAGAATATAGGCTACAGTCACAACTTAGGTACGCTCGTAAACAGTTTGTTACTGATTGATCCAGAGTAAAAATAATTATCAGTTTCGGAAAAGTTTGAATAGAATATAAATCACAATTTTCTGTTCAGAACTTAAAGACAAAAAGAAGAAGACAATTGAATTTATTTTGGTTGGGAATGGGGGATCAACCTTTGCGTGTCTATAAAAATATTTTCAAGAAAGAGAATTCTTTTATACATGTATTTGAAAAATCTAATTAATTCATGAATCTGGGAACCGAAATTATTTGTCCTAGAGTATGAAATTAGATAAGGTGGATTAAAGCTAGAATTTCAATCCAATTTTTTTTTTAGATGTCCTTGTAGAATTGTACCTCCTTCTTTTCTTACTGTCTATTATCAAATCTTTTCCATGTCTTTTTTTCATAACTATTTTGAACATTTTGAGGAAAATATGACAGGTATCAATTTGACTCAATGCAGACTCACATGAAGCAGAATTTGTGCAAAATCTTATGCGTGAAAAGAAGAAAACACTTGCTGTGGCCTTCAACAGGTCTGGACGATTTCTAAATAAGGAAGTCAAGAGCGATAACCGTGAACTGCTATAAATACACAGAATAAACAAGGTGTAAATTCTTCTGACCAATCAGATAACAGCATTTAGACAAACCCATGAACAAATAAATAAAACACGTGGTTTTAAAGTTTTTTTGCTCAAAGATTTTTTTAGAACAAACTTTTTGTAAACTTTATGCACATTTAAGAATATTATAATATTTATGACAATTCTACCGTGAACAAACACGACTCGAAAGCTTAGAATACGTTATAAGTGGGATTAAAAATCTTTCACTATAGGAGGTAGGAATCCCAGAAGTTAATCTAACGTTAAACATTTGATATTAATACGGAAATTTTTCATTTTTTTTTTAGCTTGACATAAACATTTTATTAAATGGATGCTTAGATCTTAATTATTTTCTGAGTGTTTAGTACAAAATCGGTCATATGCAGTTTCTCATACATGTATATATGCGAGGTAAGATATTGGGATAAGTCGCATTCGTGTATTATTATTCTCTTTCCTCTATGTTTACGTCTTTCCTTATGGGTGCCGTAAGGCTACATAGCTTAATAAACATTTGGCGCTCATGAAACCCGTGATATTTTAAAACTATTTGTAGTCCGTATGATAAACACTAACAAGTGTGGAGTGGATCTATTCTATACACATGGAATTCAATCAGATTAAAATCGTACGTCTAAGCAAAATTGTATTCCAACATATAGTTTATTCTGGTAAATTTTATAATTTAACTTGATAAGAAATTGCTAGTCTAATTTATTCCCCCGTAAACAATTAAATTGTATTATGCATTATTTTATATTTCGTTATCGAGATAAAAATGTCAATGTTGTTCACGGTAAACATGTTGGGAATACCGTATTCTTCAAAAGTTTTCATCTTACTTCCAAAGGAATTTTGTTAAAAAAATCTTTTTGATGTAAAAAACAAAAGCACGTGTTATCTCTTTGTTCTTTAAAAATATGTTTTGGAGTGTGTAAAAATACTGTTGTCTGATTGGACAGAAAAACAATTACGTGTACATGTTGTATATTTATAGCAACTTTCAGTTATCGTTCTTGACTTCCATATTTAGAAATCGTCCAGACCTGTTCAACTCGACATTGAAAAATATCGACGACGTATTGACAATAAACAATTGTAATTTTCATTCTTATGTCGATACGATATATCCTTGTGGGCTTGAGATAACATATACCACAGAGTCTGTCACATCTGTTTCATATTTGGATGTTTTACTTGAAAAACATGTTATTGGTAGTCTGACAACAAAGCTCTATAATAAATGTAATGACTTTTACTTTTCTATCGTCAACTCTCCTTACTTGTGCAGCAATATACCTTCATCACCTGCATACGGAGTTTATATATCTTAGTTGATTCGATACGCAAGAGCATGCTCTACGTATGAACAATTTCTAAAACGAGGTAAATTATTGACAAACAAGTTGATGAAACAAGAATTTTAGTAGTTCCGTTTAAAGTCATCAAATTCTACGGGCGAAACAATGACCTTGTCAGCAAATACAATTTATAATTGAGCCAAATGCCGACTGACTTTCATTTTTGTTATATCATTATTTTTATACTGAATTGACGAATGATTATTTGTTATTTCTCGATCATGACAAAGAGCACACGCTGGGTGAGACCGGTCGGTAGGGGAGGCTCACTCCTCTTTGGCACCTGATTCCACCTCTTATGTTTTGGAGGTCCATGTTTGCTCTGCTACTTTTTTTGTATTGGTTTGTGGACCTTTGCTCTTGAATACTGTTCGCTATCGCCACATGTTTCATACCATATTAGCCGAATTCTTAGCGTAGATTCAGTATTGGCATAATTAGCGAAGATTCTGAGATCGCTAAAATTAAATTTGGCTTGTATTTTATTCTTAATCTGTTATTACAGTTATCTCTCTTTGACATAAAATGGCTAAAATTCTCTCTCGCTATATGTGCCAATTTTGGGGCGTGAGTAATTAAATTGCATCTCGCAAAAGTTTCCACTTATATGGTATTTTTAACTTTTCTAAATAAATGCATGTCTTAAATTGCAATTGTAAAAAGATTTTATTCCTTAATATTAATTAAACATGTACACCTAATATTGTTTATACTCATGAGTGTCATGGATAATGATCCGAGTAACATTGAAGTCTAGCTATCTTTAGATTTGTTATTTAATCGATTGAATTTCATAATTGACAGCGACAGCTGCTAACAGAATTGCTAACTTCCTTTAAAAATTCCAGAATATTTTAATGAAATCGAATTTTAATCTTTTGATCATTCCAACTCTTCTCTGTTTAATCAAAAAATGTTTGTATTGAATTAAAACTAGTGTTCCCCAAAATTCTTCAACGAGGATGTGTTTACACAATTAGTAAAGAATATCTTTTTGAAGATCAATTATTTGTCACAACTACAAATAACGCATTCTAATAGAGGGGAATAATGTGCACAATCGACAATTTACTAACATGTACTTTTACTGACTTTTTAAAATTATTAACTGAATACAGATCTGACTTAATTTATATACTTTTCTGTAAGTTCTATTGTATTCTTATCATTATGATAAAAAAGGTCATTTTGTTTTACATTTACGATACGATATATTCCAGTAAACGTTAGCTACCACAAAGTCTAATATATATGTTTCTTGTTTGGATATTTTACTTGAAAAAGATCTAATGGTAATCTTACAACCAAGCTTTATGATAAATGTGATGACTTTAAGTTTCAATCGTAAAATTCATTTACTTATACAACAATATACCTTCATCACCTGCATACGGGGTTTATATCTCTCAGTTGATTCAATACGCAAGAGCATGCTCGAAGTAAGTATGTACAGTTTCTAAAACAGCGTAAATAATTGACAAATAAGTTGATGAAACAAGAATAATTTAATTTTGTTTGTATTCTTGCCTCTCATTGGTTGATTTCCAAAAAGGAACGCATAACATTTTGTATAATCTGGTTTGGTATGGGGACACACCCCCTTGACAACCAGCTGAATCATCTGTATCCATCAATCCCCTCATTTCCAGTCCTTGGGATTCATGGAAAATTCCAGATTTATTGAATGTACCTTTCATTTCAAACAGTTGCTCTATCTTACCTCGTGTAAACAAACATCATGGCTGCTAGGTCTATGTATCAGTTTTTACCTCCCCTCGCTTCCCATCACTTCCGTTACTACGGTTGTATTATTGCGCGGTAAATTTGAACTCATAAAAACAACACAATTTTACATCCCAGTTGTTTAATTATTTTAAAATTAAATTATAAGGAATGACTCTAATTCTTGGCCAAATTATCGAGTATAATATGGTTTAGGTCAGTTAACGCTTTTTTATAATCCGCTTCGCGGATTATAAAGCGTAAACTGACCAAAACCATATTATACTCGATAATTTGGCCAAGAATTAGAGTCATTCTTTAAATATTAGCAGTTCCGTTTAAAGTTGTCATTATGTAAGTTCTGGGTTCAATGCAACAGAACTTTCTATATGATAACCCATCCAAAGTATAATTATATGATCAGCTTTTAGGTTTTCTAAATTATAAATTTTGAACAGCCAAGAATTTTACAATTCTAATCAATGTGACTATGTTCTCCTTCAAATGACCTCTTTGGATGGTCGTGACAAATCCTTGTTAATAGCTACATTTATGTACAAGGTCTTTATACTAACCACTAACACATTATGAACAATATTAATTTAAAGTGTAGACTAACAAAAATAAAATTTCCTGATCTACAGTATCATGGCTTATAAGAAAGAAAAATGCTATAAACACAGGATATATCAAATACTGTTTGATTGAATCAAAATTCCCATCCCTACTCACACAATCTGACACCAGCAAGTTA
This sequence comes from Saccostrea glomerata, assembly GCA_003671525.1. Taxonomy (NCBI): domain Eukaryota; kingdom Metazoa; phylum Mollusca; class Bivalvia; order Ostreida; family Ostreidae; genus Saccostrea; species Saccostrea glomerata. Next base: position 2,612,159 of record PRKT01000001.1, on the reverse strand, counting down.
ATAATGGTCTGGAATTGGTCATCCCCCAGACAGAAGATAAGTGCCCCCATGGAGCTCTGAATCTGCTGAAATATCACCCTCCCACCATCTCTCTCAAAGCTCCCATCATACATCATCTTCTTCCTCATCCAGGCCCAGCTTCTCTGCTTGTCTTCATCTAGTGAGGTCCACTCTATGGGAGTGTCTGTAAAGTATTCAAACTTTCTCTCTGGTTCTTCTGACTTGAGGATACTAGCCACCAGACACTTCACTGAATGATGTTCTCCTTTGATCGATGTTTTCCTATCATTTTGCACAAGGACGTGTTTAAACACCGTTTTTAATGTTGTCCACAGAGTCAGTTTCTGTTCAGGGGTTAGTAGATTGACATCAGGATCCAGAGATAGACAGAGACTCTGTATATACTCCAAACAGACACTTGTCAGACAAAGATCTCCCTGCCAACAAAAAAAATAATCATGAAATAATTCAGTAAAATAAATTTCAAACAATTACAGAAAACATCTTCTGTTTTTTCTAGGAATACATTTTTTTCTGGACACAACAGAGATTATACATGTATATTACTATTAACTCTAAACTTGTGGGTCATCTTTCGTGGAATGTATTTTATTAGACACCGCAGAGATCTTACACAATTATTTATTAGACACCTCAGAGATCTTACACCATTATTTACTTTGTGAGTCTCTTTCTCAGAGGTAATTTAAACTGAAGTTTGGTTGTAGTTCTAAGGTAGACCTTACTTGTAAGTCTTCCAGAATTTTCAGTGAGAAGTTGAGAATATACAAGACATTATCAGAATCTATCTGGTCTCTAGGGAGGATCTGTACAACAGCAGAGAGAGAACAGACATGGCCCACTGTCAGTTTCCCTGATGCCTCCTGAAGTCTGTCCAGGTGTGACTCCAGGTGTCTGTACACCTCTAGGACACCTGTCTGACACATGCTGGTGACTTCCTCCTTCAGGTAGGGTCTCTTCAGCAGCTGAAACATTGAAAATTACAAGGATAGTAAACTTTTGACATTTACTTTTTCCAGTGAAAGCATACACGTACAACCTTTTAATTAAATATTGGTACAAATTATTCTTTATTAAAAGTGATGTAGCAAATATATTGGTTAAAAATACATTGTATTAATATCAGTATCTTTGTTTCGCTAATAAAGAGGTATTGACTATCTTGTAGAAATAAAGTATCCGGAAAATTTAGCGATCTACAGTTACTATTGTGCCGTCTACATTATATTTTTTTATTTCTTCTGTATCTATATTTCTTTGACAAAAAGGCTTAATTAATAATTTTGAAAAGATTGAATTAGAATCATGTTCATGTGAAAATATTTTGAGCTGAAAAAATATGCATTGCAACCAGAAATTATATGTCCTGTTACTTCGAAAGTCCTTACAATAACCATGACAAAATTATGTATATTTGTTTTGCTGATGTTACAGTAGGAGGATTAGATAGAGTTTGAGTAAAAAGAAAATGAAATCACGATAGCAGGGATCTATAAAATGTCTGTGTGCTGAATGTTCTAGGTCTTCCAGTCTGTGGTTGAACGGTTACTTATTCCTACTTTGTTGCTGGGAAGTTTGGCAGAGAAATGTCCAGAGCTTAAAAACTGTGTGGAGAAACTAGATGACATCCTTGATCAGGCTTTGTTTCATAGGTATAGTATTAACAGAGTTACAGATCTTATTACTATCACAAAATTAACTTACTTTCTTTACATGTAAAATAATATGATTCTTTTTTTCAAATTCAAAATGCTTATGTCTTTTATATCTTCTGCAATTAAAGCTAGCATGTGAAATTTTATTTAATTAAATAAGATTATTGTTTAGGGTAATTAAAGATTGAATTTTTTCTTCCTTCCATTTGACATAAATATACATTTATAATTTTAAATGCAAAGGTTAATAAGAATTCTTATGATCCTGAAGTTTAATCAGAACTAGGACAGCCAGCATCTACATTTTGTTTGTCCATGACTTATTTCTTTTGTCCATAACTTTGATGTACAATGTATACATGTTTTTACACAGAGAACACCACCCTTTCTATGAGAGTTTCCTGTCAGCTGTAGTAGGAAAAGATGACAAAAAACACAAAATCTCTAAGACAATCGAGAGTCTGTTTCACGCCTTATCAAGTCTTCTTAACAAAAAGGTAAATACAATTTTAAATTCAATTTATTTACTGTATTAACTAAGGTTTTATTGATTATTAGAATTTTTTATTGGTAGTTTTCTTGTTTGATACATTTATTTATGTGTTAAAATATTTAATTTTTTTTAATAAACTAAGCTGTATTTTCCATTCTCATTGAAATGTGACTAGCAGGTCTTGTGTACTTGTCCTGTTCCTGTAATTCAAATTTTGATACTTAACTTTAAGGACAGGTGTCACATTTTTACTTTACATTTACAGTTGATTATAAATTTTATCCAGCAGTAATTTAGTATCTTATTTAGAAAGGACAGGTCAATGACACAGATACTCAGAAGATAGTGAGTCAGTACTTGGTAGTTTTCTTTGACCATTTCCTGTCACAGAAGTGGTAAGTAACCACATGGAGTTAAAATTCTCACATCATGTTCAAGCATGCAATTTTTGATGAATGTAATGAAAATTAATACATGTAAACACCGCCCCAAGTTTTAAAGGAATAATAAAGGATGAGGTGACTTGTGGCCCCCGGTAGATTGACAAAAAATTAAATATCTAAATTTTACTCAAATTTTTGTATGTAACTAATCACTGATATGTGTACCTTTCAAATTCCTTTAAAACTCTACTCCTTCTACAGTTTTAGTTTGATTTCAAAATAAGTTGGCACACAAGTAGACTAAACAAAGATACATAAAATAGTGCAATGGTTTTTGATAAGAACAAACCAGTAGAGCTACAGTCTCGACAGAGACTTCTGGTTTCATTATTTACACTCTAAATTGACGACGAATTTTTCCGTTATTTGCCGATCATAAGTGGCTGTGACTGATCGATACGGGATGCTTATCCCTCCATGGCACTTGGTCCCACCTTTGATGTATTGGAAGTTCATGTTTGCTCTGATCCAAAGTTGTATTTTTTATTGGATTTTGAGCTTGACTTTTGTTCGTTATCTCGATATTTCATATACCTAGAAATAGCATACAAAATACAATTAATCTTAATGAACGGATACGATTATATAATGACCAGTGACTTATTTATTATAATCAAAAACGAAAATTTTAAAATAACGAGATTTTTACAGATGATATAAAAAAGGTGGGTGATTTTTTCAGGTTTTGCCTTCAAAGAGATATATATTTGTAGCTGTCTTTATCTGCCTTCAAGATAAAGGCCAACTCTGCAGGACCTTTTTTACCAAATAAGTTATTAGTCATGGCCTACAAAGGAGGTGATATATATCCATATGAGCCCTGCAGGATCCATATTATCCCTTAATCTCAGGCTCTTGGAGGTACATGTATATGCAAAATAAACTACATGTATATTACATACATGTATATACTAAGTAAAAAATAAATTAGCCCTGAAACATTTGGAAGAATTTAAACAATGAACTGCATGAGGCGTTTATTTTAATAATATAAGATTAAAAAGCAGGATTTTTTAAAAGAACACCATTGCCATTGGAAATACATGTATCTCAGTATGCTATGATTTTGGCTGGGATTTTTTCTGTGTTTGTTAATCATACGTGCAGTTAACATTATTGGACCACTACCTGCTTTTATAATGGTATACCAACCCTCATTGTCATCCAATCTGTGTATGAAACATATGGAGATAACAAACAGCATTCAAACCAATAGTCCACAAAACAATACAAAATAGAAGCAGAGCAAACACGGACCTCCAAAACATCAGGGATGGGATCAGGTGTCCTTTACTAGCTCTATATAATTGGTTTAATTAGTATAGTTCTTTGTTTGTTAGTTTCAGCTTATGACCAGCATATTTCGACTGACTGTACATGTATTTAGGTCTCCTGGATACTTTCTTTGATTTCCGTATATTTTGCGGTTATCAATATATTGGGATTTTTTGTATATTTTGCAGTCATCAGAATATTGGGTATACCCCTATGGAAGGGAATTACCGCCAAAAGTCTATGTATCTTCCTTTTATTCTTATTCTGCCTACTTCTTTATGCTGATGTTTTGGAGGTCCGTGTTTGCTCTGAGCCTAATTCTAATGGACTTTTGAGCTTGAAAACTGTTCGTTCACTCCTTATATTTCAGTTAGCTCATCAAACTAAATCAATCTACGAGGCGTTTAGGTAGCGAAATCAGTCAATAAAAAATAAGACACCCTTGTCGTTTTCATGTATATATGTTTGTTGTTTTGCGTCCCATTCGAGAAATTTTCACTCATGTTCAATTGAGCTTTTCTGATCACCCATTGTCCGTCGTCCGATATTTGAGATAACTTGTGATATAATTTTTAAAAAGTTTCTTGTTTATTTTATATTGTTGTATTTTATGGAACATTATTATGTAGTCGGAAAATAGCACTTCAGAGCTTATGTTTTATGTTGATGTACCCGGCTTTAAATAAATATAATCTTATATTATCTTTGTATCAATATTATTATTATTTTATGAAATGTGCAAAAAAATTACTCAATTGAGCTTTTAACTCGGGACCCCAAGAAGCTCAATTGAGCTTTAACTCAGGTGAGCTAATAAAAAAAAAAATCAATAAATATAGTAATATCTTTATCTGTGAATAAATACCGGTACATGAATTTTCCGAAACTGGGTCATCGCGGCAAATCTAGAACTCTCAGTATTTCTTCGATTTTTAGAAATTTTTTTTTAAAGTCAAATACATAAACACATTCATTTCCCTGTTTATTGTCCTCAGCTAAAACTCAGGCTGATAGTGTGTTTATTCTTAACATCGTGTCAACATTGTTTTTCCTGTCTGCTGCCACTGTACAACTATTCTCCCTCGTGTTTTCAATTCAAAAACGCAGATTGTAGGACATGAAAGGGATTTTGGAGCATTTATTCGATCTAAACGACTGCTCTTTTCATTGATACAAGAGCATCTTAAAGGTATCTTAAAAGGAGTATTCATACACGGGCAAACAAAATTTCACAATGCAAATAACAAAGTATATACAAAATAATATTTGAATAATTAAAAAAATACTATCAGTCTTGTTGTAAAGAAAAATCAAATCATGCATGATTTTAGTTTGATCGTTTGTTAACTAAAGGACAAACAAGAAATATATAAGAAAAAAAACACATTCAAACGACAAATTAATAATAGCAATATGCAGTCAAACGTGAAAAAAGTGCTTTCTTTACATTTAAAATTACATTTGTTTTAATACTTTGTTGTAAATATTTTTCTTTAAATCAAAAAAACAATCATGGATAAAAAAAAAAACCCTTCGATACTTTGAATCAAATGTACAAAATTATAAACGCAATGAGCTTACAAAATAAACATAGATGACTAGTAGTGGTGATGTTTTTTATCTTTATTGATTTAGAACTTACATATACAAAATAAAAAATATTCATACTTTGTCACAATAAATATTACGATGCAAGGATTGTACATGTACATGTACAAAATTATAAATAAAACTCTCTCTTTCTCTCTCTCTCTCCCCTCTTTATTTTTGTGATTCACACAGATTTATAAAATTAGGAAATAGACACTTAGAATTGTTAAGTACTCGGTAGAATCTTGGCATGATAAAATGACTGTACTGATTCAATAACGAAAAAAAAACAAATAAAAAAAAAATTACAAAAACGGTAAGTGTCTAAAGTAGTTTTTTTCATTATCAGCTCCATGGCACTCAAAAATGAACACATTTTTCATCGTATATCTTATCATACGGATTTTCTAATGAGACGCGCCACTTTCGTAGTATCTCAGAAAACTTTAACTTAGAACACACTGTAGTCATCCATGTACACTCGTACTTAGACCTTTATAAGTACTTTTTGTGAGTATTACTCATTGAATCGTTAAGATCAGAAGCTGGATTTATAATGCAGAAAAAATACCATGCTGACTAGTCTTCTAAAACATAACGATCTGAAATACAGAAAAATTAATATATGTTATATTAATTTTGGAATTATTATATCTCAATATTTTTTGTACATGTATTTAATGATTTTAAAAATGTTACAAAAATTTCAGTTTGGTGTTATCGGCATTCTGTTTGAGGCTGGGCTAAGTTTTTCCTACATTACAAATTTTCCTCATCTATCATTGAAAGTGAATAAATCAGTGCTTTCAAGAAAAACGTTTCAAATACATAAGGATGTACAGGTATTTTAGGATGAAGATCAATATTACATACCTGTTATATTCAGTGGTTGGGTCACATTGTAGGTACCGTTCGAATACATCATCTGTTCGGGTTTTTTGACAATGTTTCCAAGAAGTGGATTTGTAGACAATGGGGCATTGGTCCTAGACATCTTGATAATTATCTCTTTGCTGTTTTCTTTCTTTCTTCTACAGTCAAAACAAAGTATATCGATGCTCTTTCAAAATATTTCGCAATAATTTCGATATGCAACAGTGATTCTTTAAACAGAAGTCTAATAAATGTTGTTTTAAGCTGATTCAAAAACAAAGAAATACGTTTAAAGTGTTTAACTTACCGAACGTAACAGGAGCATATGGCAAGGATAACAATCAACGTTATAAACCCAACCACGGAAACAGTTATTATGATCATCGTCTGCATTTTGGTCTGGGTAAGGGCAGCTCATCACCAGCTTGATTTCACGCCCCTCAAACATGAAGCGTGACACCTTGGCACTCTTGGCGTTCCTAATGGTGATCAGCTGCTGAGCGATGACGGACAACACCTCAATGTCGATACGGTTAAACTCGTCGAAACAGCACCAGGCACCGGACTGAGCAAGACCCGAGAAAAACCGACCCATCATCTAAAGAGGAAAATCATTATTGATTCATTGCTTGAATTTTATAATTATCAGGAGAGATGTTTGCTTATTAAAAAAAAAAATTTAATTAGAAAATTTCAACAAGAAATGACTCTGAATCGTAATTGATGGTAGGGGACCAGAGTTTGTGGATTTCATGGACCTTTGTTATAAATCACTAATTTTAAAACAGTTCTTATTCAAACAAAACCAATTAAGTTTGCAGGAAATAAAACAAAGTAGAACCTGAGATATATATATTTTTTCCTATATTGAAACCAATTCAGTTATTATTAGGTAATTATAGAGTTATTGCCCTTTAGCAGAGTTACAGAATATAAATCCAGCAGCTGTTTACCTTGTAATCCAGACCGTCAGAGCAGTTGAAGACGACACACTGTTTGGCGAGGGACTTGGCCAGATCCTTGGTGGTCTCTGTTTTCCCTGTCCCTGCGGGGCCCGCCGGGGCACCCCCCAGATCTAACTGTAGGGCTCCCATCAGGCACAAATAGCAACGATCCTAAAAAAAAATCAAGCAGGTAGCCTGTACAATATTTATTGGTATTTTTATATTAAACAAGATTTTGCTTTGAAAGCTAATTTTATGTGTTGCAGTAAAATATTTATCTTTCTGAAAATTTCACCAAATAATTTGAATATTTAATATTGCCGACAGATACTCATCAGTTCATTAAAGGTACTTGGACACAGATTTGAAGTTATTATTTTCTCTATAATATTACGACTTATATATTTTTATAGCATTTCACACAAAAATTAATTAAAAATCTTATTTCGTTGAAAAGATATTGAAATTTCAAATTTTTCGCTGGGTTTGATTGACATATCCTTGCACTCTCACCAATTTAACTTTATTCTTAATCCTTAGGAAAAATGGCAATCTCGTTCTGTATAAATGAAAAATATTAATACTATAATCCAGAAAATTTAGAGTAGACACGTTCGAAAGCAAAACAAACACACAATATATTGTCAGTCCATGCAGTTGTGGTAAGCAGACTGTGACGATATAACGCACCCGGTGAATTCTAAATATAAACAATAATAGAACACGAGCCCTGTTTACAAAAACTGTGTACATAACACGAGTGAGCTCGATTTGCTAAACTCTGTACGCATCTCTTAGTTCGGAATGACGATACTTGTGAAGGTGTTTTGCTTTCTAACATTTCTACTCTAAATAAAATTATTTTTCTTGATAAAACACATCAAAATTGCCACTTTTCCTTAGGATTAAGAAAAAGTTAAAATTTGTGACAGTGCAAGGATGTGTCAATCAAATCCGCCAAAAAATTTAAAGTATTAATAACTTTTAAATGAAATAAGATTTTAAATTGATTTTTGTGTGAAATGCTATTAAAATATATAATTCGTGATATTATACAGAAAAAATGAGAAAATATTAACTTCAAATCTGTGTCCAAGTACCTTTAATCTGAATGGAATGTAGAAAAAAAATCTCTCATTTTGCACAGCTTTCAAAACGAACAGGTTTACATGTTAAGTTAATTTTTCCTTGATTTACTCTTCACAAAAACTATTTATTGACTTACAGTCAGTGGTGTGATGACCAATCTTGGTAACGCTCCGAGATACTCATATCCGTACACATACAGTGAGTTTGACATCCTGACCACACAGTTGTCCATCTCCAGATCCCAGTAATATCTCAGCTGTTTCTGCCACTCAAAGTTAGTCACAGTGTCTACCTTAGATTTCACCATACCGGTGATCATGTCTCGAGCATGGACATCGAGTGTAATCAGGGCACAGAGATTTGCTCGAGCGAGTTTGGGGATTTCCCCACGTACAATGGCAGCCAGTTCATTCAAATCCTAAGAAAACAAAAGTAACAGACTTAAGTCAGAAAAATGTTGTTTTCCACAAATAACCTTTTCCTATTCATGTATTTATGACCTACAGCAAATCAAACTTCTTATGTCAAACTATACCAGTCCAAAATAAAATACTGTGAAACCAATAATTTTTGTGGTAGTATAGTTTTTGTGGTGGTATAATTTTTGTGGTGGTATAATTTTTGTGGTGGTATTATTTTTGTGGTGGTATTGTTTTTGTGGTGGTATAATTTTTGTGGTGGTATAATTTTTGTGGTGGTATAATTTTTGTGGAGGTATAATTTTTGTGGTGGTATAATTGTTGTGGTGGTATAGTTTTTGTGGTTTTCAAGGTATGAAGAGACCCATAAATTTAAATCCACCTCGCAATGCAGTTTTTCAAATACGTTACTTCTGAACAATTCTTTAATCACAAAAAATTTTCCTCAAACCACAAAGATTTGACCCTCAAAAATATGTGATATTACAGTAAGATATTAGAGGATTCTAAATATACAAAAAGTGATTGGAATTTCAAAGTCAATTTTGACATCTCCATGATAATCAAGACATCAATATCTGAGATACTCTCGTTCATTTGTGTATGCATGATGTTAATAAATGAGAATTCAAGTTTACTGTGAAATCTTGAGGTCAAGTTTAAAATATGACTTTCAGCTGACCTTGAAGTTTTTCTGTTCAAACTCCCTCATCCCCTCCAGTCTGTCCATATCTCCCTCCAGAATTTCTGTCACGTTGCGGCACCAGATGATCTGGGACACGGTCAGGACGATCTGAGAGGCGTGAGTCACCACCCACTCCGCACGCGGCCTCTGTTCAAAATCCACCAGTGCCGCCTTCACAAGCTTCCGCAGGTTAACAAACATGGCTTCCTCGACTTTACCTAGCCAGTCTTCCACATTTCCTCTGGCCTTCAGACCCTGGATAACAGAATTCATATATTCATGAATATATATGTAAAAATCCTGACCTCATGAAACGAATTGCATTTTATCTCAGTAATTGGGCTGTACAAAAGTGAAAAGTAGAAAACAAGCTCCGCAATTGTACATGTATTCCCTCTATGGACTCCACTTTATAAAATAGTACTTACACAATTTTTATACAATCTTGAAAAGAATTTAATTTTTTTTTTAATGATGAAATTCTAGGATGACTTACTCTTCCTAAGCTGACGACTTCATTTTCTGGAGAAACCATGGCCAGGATATCATTACTGTACTGTACCTCCTCTGTGAATCAAAATTTAAATTTTAGTAAATATCAATAGATATTTTTTTTACTGAAATGTAATAAGCACTTAATCCTGTATCATTTCTATTAGAAGATTTTGTCATGTTTCCAAAGAAATATTGACAACTTCTTGTTAATGTATTGCTAGGAAAATGTTTAGCAGATTTAAAGTGTCAGAGAAAAGCCTTTCTGTCTAAACAGATAACATATTACTCAATGTAAGCAAATCTATAAATTCAAAAAATGCTTTTTATTTTCTGACTCGTAAATTTTTGTACTTCACAGAATATCTCACCATCAGGGTCCTGAGATGGCAGGACTCCAAACTCGAGTTTAGCGATGGCGTCGAAGCACTTCCTGAGATGTGGCTGTACCGCCAGCGGGTTACGGGTCTGAGCCAGGATCTCAAGAAGCTCGTCATTAGACAAGAAGTAAAATCTGCAACAAAATTCAACCTCAATTCAACTCATGTTCAATTGAACCTTCAGCTAATTTTAAATTTGATAGACTTCAGATTCAATTTCAATTAAAATTTACACAGTAAAATAATTAACTTAATTTGACTTGAATATAATTTTTCTTGACTAGATTTGCATTTAAGGGTGCAATTCAATTCAATACAATTTACAGATTGCTTACTGTGGAATCACAAATTTCGTGGGGGTTTAATTTTCGTTGTTTTCGTGGTATGACAAGACCCACGAATTTATGTCCACAACGAAATGTAAAATTTCACACACATAAGTACTCATTAATGCATGATCCACGAAATCAAATCCCCACGAACCAAGAAATTTTCCTCAAACCACGAAAATTTGACCCCACGAAAATATGTGATTTTACAGTATTCAAAAATCCTTTTTCAACTTATACAAAGTTTATTCATATCTTCAGTGCTCTATGCTTTAAAGTTGCCATTAAAATTAGAGGAAGTTAAAAAGTTGACAGACAGACCTGGCAAACAGAACTCTCTTGGACTCTAGATAGGCCTCCAGACATTTCTGAATCTGATCCAGTAAAGCATTGTTGTTCTGGAAAGTCTCCAGCAATCCTGTACATCAAGGGAAAATATTAGTCAGACAAACTCCTTAAATTTACATATACATTGGTAAGTATATCAAATTTATCTGTAAAATATTTATTAAACAAATGCATGATACAATAGTTTTTATGGCCATGTGGGGGACCCTATATAACCTGTAGTACCCTATAGACTTACCAGGCTGAGTGGCGGCTCTAATGGCCAATGGTACCCTGTTGACCTAGATAATTATAACCAGTTTACCCTGGCCTGAGTGGCTGATGGCCAGTAGTACCCTACTGACTTAGATTAACAGTGGTATCCTATAGACTTACCAGGCTGAGTGGCGGCTCTGATGGCCAATGGTACCCTGTTGACCTATATAAACAGTGGTTCACTTAGACTTACCAGGCTGAGTGGCAGCTCCAATGGCCAGTGGTACCCCGTTGACCTATATAAACAGTGGTTCACTATTGACTTACCAGGCTGAGTGGCGGCTCGGATGGCCAGTGGTACCCTGTTGACCTATATAAACAGTGGTTCACTATTGACTTACCAGGCTGAGTGGCGGCTCTGATGGCCAGTGGTACCCTGTTGACCTATATAAACAGTGGTTCACTATTGACTTACCAGGCTGAGTGGCGGCTCTGATGGCCAGTGGTACCCTGTTGACCTATATAAACAGTGGTTCACTATTGACTTACCAGGCTGAGTGGCGGCTCTGATGGCCAGTGGTACCCTGTTGACCTATATAAACAGTGGTTCACTATTGACTTACCAGGCTGAGTGGCGGCTCTGATGGCCAGTGGTACCCTGTTGACCTATATAAACAGTGGTTCACTATTGACTTACCAGGCTGAGTGGCGGCTCTGATGGCCAGTGGTACCCTGTTGACCTATATAAACAGTGGTTCACTATTGACTTACCAGGCTGAGTGGCGGCTCGGATGGCCAGTGGTACCCTGTTGACCTATATAAACAGTGGTTCACTATTGACTTACCAGGCTGAGTGGCGGCTCGGATGGCCAGTGGTACCCTGTTGACCTATATAAACAGTGGTTCACTATTGACTTACCAGGCTGAGTGGCGGCTCGGATGGCCAGTGGTACCCTGTTGACCTATATAAACAGTGGTTCACTATTGACTTACCAGGCTGAGTGGCGGCTCGGATGGCCAGTGGTACCCTGTTGACCTATATAAACAGTGGTTCACTATTGACTTACCAGGCTGAGTGGCGGCTCGGATGGCCAGTGGTACCCTGTTGACCTATATAAACAGTGGTTCACTATTGACTTACCAGGCTGAGTGGCGGCTCGGATGGCCAGTGGTACCCTGTTGACCTATATAAACAGTGGTTCACTATTGACTTACCAGGCTGAGTGGCGGCTCGGATGGCCAGTGGTACCCTGTTGACCTATATAAACAGTGGTTCACTATTGACTTACCAGGCTGAGTGGCGACTCGGATGGCCAGTGGTACCCTGTTGACCTATATAAACAGTGGTTCACTATTGACTTACCAGGCTGAGTGGCAGCTCGGATGGCCAGTGGTAACCTGTTGACCTATATAAACAGTGGTCCACTTTTGACTTACCAGGCTGAGTGGCAGCTCTAATGGCCAGTGGTACCTAGTTAGAATAATCTATCTGTGTTTCGGTACAATCCCTCACCACAGTTAGAATACGTCCCATATACTTGCAACATAGCAAATCGGAGCGGATCCGCTCCGAAATGATTTTGAAGAATATAAAATGATTTGCACTGGGAATAAGTACCAAAATAATCAAAACAAACCTTTTTGAGATTGCTTATGCCTTTTATCCCAAAAAATAATCCATATAAATACGTAAATCCAATTACTTTTCTTAACGTTTTTCTCTCCATCCAAATGTTTACATTCGGAACTCTCTTGATTGTTCCTAGTAAATGCACTATTGCCTGTGTTTCTTTCTGCTACATTACGAATACACAGAAAGAATTCTATCGTTAAACCGGGTCCGTAGGATAATATGATTTTAACGATAGAACATTCTATCTAAGTGGTACCCTGTTGACCTATATAAACAGTGGTTCACTATTGACTTACCAGGCTGAGTGGCGGCTCGGATGGCCAGTGGTACCCTGTTGACCTATATAAACAGTGGTCCACTATTGACTTATCAGGCTGAGTGGTGGCTCTGATGGCCAGCGGTACCCTGTTGACCTATATAAACAGTGGTTCACTATTGACTTACCAGGCTGAGTGGCGGCTCGGATGGCCAGCGGTACCCTGTTGACCTATATAAACAGTGGTCCACTATTGACTTACCAGGCTGAGTGGCGGCTCAGATGGCCAGTGGTACCCTGTTGACCTATATAAACAGTGGTTCACTATTGACTTACCAGGCTGAGTGGCGGCTCGGACTTTCCTCATGATGTCTTTGTAAGATTTGTCCACCTGCATGAACATCCTGGCCTCTGCTGGCAGCTGTCGCTGAATGTCAGGGGCAGAGAAGATACTCTCCAGGTATAACCAGTTACGCTGACAGTTCAACCACTCATCCTGAAGGAAAATATTGTATTGAGTTACACATTTTTATCTATCTTAGACAATATAGCCAACTAGCCATGGAAAACAAATAATGTTCATCATGTAGTAAACAGCATTGAAATTTTTTTTTTCTGATTATCTTCAACATTTAGATTTTACAAATCTTTTATTGCCACATGACATTAGAATATTAATTCATTTGTTTATTAATTCAATTATTCCATAATATTGTTATAAAAAAAAGAATTATGAAATTCAATTTGATTGATTACAGAATCTCCAAACATGTAATATTTACCAGAGTTTTCCCAAAAAGATCCAGGTTTCTGGTCCATTCGTCCACCTTGCTTTTGATTGGTCCGACGTGCCTGGAGCTGGCGATGGTTGCTACGTTGATGTTGCTGTCATCCAGAAGTTGCTGGATATCGTCGGTGCCACCAAGAATAAAGACATCCTTTGAATCCTTGTGTGGCAGGACCATGAACTCTGTGGCTTTCCAGGAATCTTCAACCTATGGCAAAGAAAATTTAATAGATAAATTCATGGTTTCTTTTTATTATTTTTATTCAGTAACAGATATCCTCATAACTTTGACATTTTTTTTTGTTGCTATGAAGTTGATTATTGACAAAATAAAAAAAAAAAATCAAAAAACAAAATTGAGCATGAATTTAAAATGTAGATATCTATCTGACAGATGTCTGTCCACTACTTGTTTAGGAAATGTTAAAATCTATAAATTCCAGAAAATATACAAATGAAAATGTGGAAAGCAGAGTTTTTCATATCTATTTTATCTTTATTATTACAAGATTTTTGTAAACTTTTAATTTTTTACTGAAATTTTTACCATTGAAATAGGGTTTAAGATGCCTGAGAAACTACATCTACGTTCTTGTGCCTTTAATACTACGTACCTTTTTGAGGATGGCCTCGAGACTGGCCTCGGAGCTGGCCTGGCCTGAGATTTCCTGTAAGGCCTCTCCGCTGCGGAAGGCATTGATGTCCACGAGTTTGCCCAGGGTGAGGGGGTCCTCGGGGGTGAAGTGGTAGTCCAGAATCTGCTCTATCACCTCCCAGTGACGCGGCTTCAGGGTCGGGTTACGCAAGTCTGTGATTACTGGCAACTGAAAATAGGAGAAAAAACGTCAGATATCACAAGTAATAAAGGAGAATTAACTCACTAATCGCTTCACATCATAAAATTACCTTTTCCTTTTCATTCTCATAAAAAATTGAAAATTTTAAGAAAAACTTAAAAGTTTGGAAGTCTTAAAACAGAAAACTCTAATAAGATAATCCATCTACTGTTCATGAATGTAACTGAATACAAAATATAATTAAAAAAATTTCCTTATCCTACTTAAACACGAATTTATGCCCATTACAAGACCAGTGGTCAACATAAAATGACCTACCCTGTCTCTCATGGTTTCCACGCGTTCCTTTAGCATGGGGACAACACCATTAGGTGGCAGACCTTTCTCCAGCTGCATCACAGACTTGGCAAACTTCATGGTTGTATTGTTCATCTGTTCTGGATCCAGGGTCTCAAACGGAACCTACAATGTTATTAAATTGAAGTATGTTTATCATGTATATCATGGAATTCACCTGTTTACTTGCTCCCACCCTAGGTATTTCCAGTGTCTACAAATTTACTAAACAATATCTTGCTACAACCAATATGCTTGAAATTAAATTCTCATCTAAAAAATAACTCTAAATATCCTCTGATTTATCAAATTTATAGCCCAAAAAATATTGCTTTAACAAGCTAACCCTAGTAAGAATGCATTCTCTTCTTTTAAAACGTTCAAACCCCTATCCACCATATATTCCACTTACATTCATCCACTCATTGATATGGCCATCCCATTCATCAATGGCGGTCCACAGCAGTTCCTTGAGCTTCAGTTCCGCGTGGACTTCCTCCAGCGTGTCATACTTGGTGACCTCGACCTTGAAGTTCTTCTGGTAGGACTTGTAGGTGAAGGCCTGTTTCTGTAGACCCTCAATCTGGTTCAGCATTCTCTTCAGTATTCCCTGGACCTTGTCTTTCTCAGCCGTGGAATCCAGGATCAATGGGTTCTAAAGGGAAGGCATTTAATGTGATGCATTACAATTATACTGTATACTATATTATATATATAACAAAATAAAACCATTCAAACATGTTCATTTTTTTTTTGAAGCTGAGAATTACTATACTACAATATTTGAGCAATCCCTAAACTTCGACAAGTCTTTACAGGCTTGCTATTGCAACTATGATCAATAATATCTAAATTTGAATTTTTCATTTCATTTCTAAACCTTAAAAAGTTTTAAAAGGGAGAGAAAAAAATAACAACCAAGTATCATTTGTTTTGGAAAGCATTCCTACATGTAGTATTCTAATGATTATCTCCCTTAACAAACCTCTGGATTATCTCCCTTACCTGAGCCTCCTGATTATCTCCCTTACCTGAGCCTCCTGTTTGATTTCCTTGACCTCCTTGCCCAGCTTAGCTATGTCCTTAATATCCAGGTGTGTACAGAACTTGTCAATGTTGGCATCTCTCTCGGTCAGCGACTTATCTATGGCATTTCTGACTCCTGTGATGCTGGGGTTCAATGTCTGTCAAGTAATTCAAATAAGACATGACGGAATATTCTGCAAAATGTGTGTATTTAGGCTGGAAATCTTAGAAAGTTAATGGGAGATTCTCAATAATTTAATAACATATCTCAATAACCCCACCCTTTCCTTCTCATGAAACGCCTACAATTGTCTTGAATCTACTCAGAAAAAGATATATGAAACTATAAGCAAGAAATATAAGCAAAATTCAAGTCAATTTAGTATAAAGTCAGTTGACTTCTAAACTTTCTGAATGTAAGTCTATGGAATCCCAAACCTGGTATACAGCAAAATCCTCTGGTGGTGTAGGGACATTATACTGCTCAATTAATTCATACATGTCCTTAACAATCATGGCTTCCTTCTCCAAAGGATCAATCTGTAAAAACAGATAAAAATCCTAAACTTTAGGAATTTACACTGTAAATTTTCTTATGAGGAATTGCTTACATTATATATTCATGATATGAAAAATTAACTACACTTAAAAAAGTATCAAAACTTTTTTTAAAATTCCTATGGTTCCTCCTGCTTTCTTGTTCAATTTTGCATCTTTTTAATGCCTTGCATAAGTCTTGTTTTAGGCACATTGTCTTGCAGCAACTTACTGTGAGTCGACTTAACTTACCCTGACTTGAATGTCGTCCAGGAATGTGAGCGAGTTGACAAACTCAATGGTGGTGGTGGGTACCACCTCCAGTTTGAACTGAGCGTCCTGTAACTCAGCGATGAGTCTGTCTACTTCCTTTCTGGCCTTTACTGGCAGCAGATCATTAATGACCTGAAAATTGGTAAATTGTAAATTAATAGTTTAATACACATGGATATATCAAATATAAAAAAAATGTTATACTGAAACTGTGGAACTTTTCAATTAATGGTCATTTTGAAATCTCAAATACTTGGTTACCTAAAAAATTTATTGACAATTCCTCTAGGACATTTAAGTTTGACTGCATGTGTATTATGTGTACGTTTGAGAGGAAATACAATGTATGAATGGAATTCAATTAAATCCTGAATTATGCCAAGCATTAAAGAGTACAGCTGTATATTGGCAGATTTTGAACATGAATTCCAGATGAATTGTAAATGAGACTTACATCCAGACATCGTATGGGTGAGGGATTTAGCAGACTCTTCATTTTAATTCCGTCTATAAGCAGCATTCCGATTGGTCGCTTCTCCTTGATGACCTGGGCCATTCTCACCTGTCCGTTATACTTCTCTAAGGCCTCAGTAAAGAAGGCCACATCTAAAATAGTTGAGTATGTTAAGTCATCAATGCATTCAATATTACAATTGGCCTATGGAATGAATGGGAAGATTTAAAGCTATATCATTTATTTAAAATATTAAAATATATTATGTAGACTATTAGAATGTCATTTGGCTAGAACTTTTTCAGATTTCTCGAAGTTAGTCCAAACCAAACAAATAAATCAAATCATCAGATTGTATCATTTTAGCTGGTACATAATTTGTTTTAACTAGGGCATGTACAAAGGGCAGTAACTCTGAGTTTACCGTGCTCCTGAGCTCGCAGTGCCTCTAGATCCAGGCTCTCGTTCTCGCGGTAGAATTCTCTGTGAGGCTCGAATGTGTCAGCATAGTTAGAGGCAGCATTGAAAGCCGCAGTAATGGAGTTCTGTAAGAAAAAGCATTTCCTCATTGAGTATGACTTAGTACAGTTCACTCAAAATGTAAAAACAGACACAACTTCATGTAAATTGAAAAATATTATAAGGACCCAACACCCTTATATATATATCTTGATTTTGATTTTTTGTGCCTATTTCAAAAATGGTCATTTGTATAAATTTCAAGTAGAAATACAAGATGAAAGTTTTGACTGATTATCAAGAAAAAAATAATTTCAGAAGTTAAATTCATGAAATGAATTGAAATTTTTTGACTTCTGTGTGTTCTCAATTTATGGTCATGAGGCCAGGTGCTTTGTAGAGAGGAAACCAAACATCTGACAGACCCTGATGTCCGCTATGATGCTCTGTAGATGTTTGTCGTCTTCAAACATGGTACTCAGACTGGGACCGTCTCCGCACGTCTTCTCCTCAAACTTATTGTTGATGATTGGGCTGAAAGAACAAAATCACTGAATGTAGACCTTTACAAGAAGTCTAAAAACATCATTTCCTCAAATTTTGTTGATGAATGGACTGAAATTAAACAAAAACTTAACAAGTCAACATACTTCAACATGTTTTATATTATTTTTTTCTTATTTTTGGCATGATGAAGAGCCAATCTAATTAAAATTAGAAGTTAGATCCGCTCGCATACTCGCTACAATCTAATTAAAATTAGAAGTTAGATCCGCTCGCATACTCGCTACAGCGAGTATGCGAGCGGATCTAACATCTAATTTTAATTAGATTGGATGAAGAGCATTCTAGTAAATACATTCTGTAGTATAACTTCAAACATAATTCCACGAAATCTCAATTTCTGTTGAATCCATGTGTTGAAAATAATGCAGATATCCTGACTGTCACTATATTCCTTATATTTATATTTAGAACCCTTGGACAAATTTCCTTGGAAAATATGTGACCGCATACATAAAGTAAATTAATACCACATGGAAAAGAGTACTTCTACAGAATTTCGGTCCATCACTTACTGAGTGAAGGCATCAAAGTAGTTGTCAGGTACCAGGTTCTGTACAGACAGCACCGCGTCCTGGAACTTTTTGATGACCTTGGCCAGGCCCTCCTGGAAATCGTCCGAGTCCGGCGCAAACAACAGCTGATTGGGTTCCAGGACGAACTCCGTAATAAACAAGGGCGGAAACTGGTGACCCTCCTCATCCTCCTGTAAAGGGCAGATAACTCTCATATTACAAAGCTGATTTCAGTAAATTTTTGCCTTTTGAGTTTTCAAGCAACATTAGATGTATTCATAAATATTTTTAGAAGTTTTATAAATTTTATATAATGATTTTTTTTATGAAAATACATGTAGTTATAATGATGACAGGCGCGTAGCATCGTTTTTGGAAGTGGGGGGGGCCAACCTGAGCAAAAATTTTTTTTACTTACCTGAAAAAGTTGACAAGCAAAATGTGGGGGGGCCAACC
>PRKT01000001.1:2569489-2587318 GCA_003671525.1 Saccostrea glomerata | reverse complement strand
TGTGATGAGCGGTTTTTAAGAAGAGCGACGGACAAACTGACCCTTAAAAATCACAAAACTGCGAAAATCTCCGAACCGGAAGTGACGTCATCAAAATAAAAAAAGGGTATCGAGATTTTTTAATGTTCTATCAGACCTGAAAGTTTCATAAAAATATAACGAGCCGTTTTTGAGAAATCGCGTGCACAAAATCGGGGAGAAAAAAAATAATAAGAAAAACAGTGGAAAAGAAACAAACGAATAACAAGAAGGTCTTCCGCTGAAGACGGAAGACCTTAATAAGAAACAGAGTAAAAACAATATGTTCCCCAACTTCGTTTGGGGAACATAATTACAGACCCTGAGTCGTGCTACTACCCCACACGCTCGCTGCACGAAAGGTACACGAACGCTACACGGTTTGTACGAAACGCTGCACGGTTTACACGAAACGCGCACACGGTTTGCACGAAACGCTACACGGTTTACACAAAACGCTTTGCACGAATGGCTGCACGGTTTACACGAAAGGCTGCACGAAACGCTTTGTACACGTTTCTGACACGCTTTGTACACGATTCTCGCACGTTTTGGCCTCGGTTTGGATTTTCTACTCGGAATATCTCCGGCATTATTACGGTTTTATCATTAATTTAATGGAAATCTTTCTCAAAGCCACATTTAGCACCTGTTTAAATTAAATATCAGTACACTAGTATTTCATAAACCGATAAAAATATTTAATACTCTAACAGTTGTAATTAATTCATAAATAATTGTCATTTCGTATTTATTTATTTAGTTATCCAACTGCTTAAAAACGAAATGCCGATATCACGAATGACTGTTTAATAAAATACATTTTTTATATATTAGTCATTTATTTCAATGTAATATTCTTACGAGTATAATTTAATAAATTAAACACAAATTCGATTTCTTACTGCAGGAATATGAACTCATTGATTTCAAATAATATTGATTATATTGTGTTTGATTTCCGTAGGCAGATTATTTTTCTAGATTTTGATTTAGTAATAAAATTTGCCTATTTACTCTACTGACGATTATTGATAAAACCGGTAAAGGGGGGGGGGATAAATGTGATGTCTTAATCTATTTTTGTTCTCTTTCTCTTTTCACTATGGTCAATGCAACGCTCCTTACTTCTTTGTCCAGCTCGATCTCCTCTCCGAATTTGAGTTCCGCCATCTGAGCGGTGACCTCCTTCTGTTCGCAGAAGTGAGGGAGGGGTGGAAATGGAAGGTGAAGTGATCTATGGGAAGGTTGTACTTCCTGGCATAGTTCTGTAGGGTACCAGTCAAGAATCCTACAACAGACAGGAAACATGAAAATAACCTTCAAGTTGAACATAAATATAGCCAGCAGCATACAATATACTCCTTACTTAAAAATTCACTAGCCCCAAGGGGATATTTTTAGGTGTAGGAAACAAAATGACCAATTATGCCACAAACTTGCAAGTAACCAATTACATAACTGAATAGACTTTTAAATATAAATTTAAGTATTGATTTCTTGAAAGAGGAAACCAACCTTGTGGGAAGAAGAATCCAGACATCCAAAAAGACTTGGGCTGTCCATGCCTGACCCAGTTATCAATGAAGGCACACCTGTAAATGAGGTCATTGACCCAGCTACCCAGGGGCTTCAGGGAGGGGTAGGCGGCATTGGCCCACAGGCTGGGGACCTGACTGTTGATGAAGGCTTGGTAGACAAGCTCTAACTCGTCACTCATCACAACAAAACCTTTAATGGCCTTCTTCAGCTGATCCAAAGAGTTCTACAAAAAAAGTAATCTGTTATAGTTTTTGACTATGCATGCTATATTGTATTCAAATTTAACAATGTTCTAAATCAATTTTAAAAATGTCACTGTCATTATCCACGATCATGAGTGGATTATGTATACATGTCTTTTTAATAAGAACAGTTTAGATAACATCCAAATTTAAGTGTCTACCAGTTTGACGCTTAAATAATCTATTGTAACTGCCCATAAATTAAATATTAATAAGCATTTATCTGCAACAAAAACTATTACATTTTGTAAATAGTAATATGCAACATTATGAAAGCTTTTAAGAATCAAATCAAAAGGAATCCTTGACCTTGAAAATGTTTACATAAATGTATAAATATTTCTTGTAACTGAAAATATCTTTCATTTAAAATATCCTTGATCTCTCCTTACCATGATGACCTTCAGGAGCTTGTTAAATCTGTCCACTTCCTGGGTCAGCACGGTGGTCAGTGAATTCAGTCGACCTTTCTCGTCCGGCTCAAACATTTCCTGATTGGCCTGCTCAATGTCCAGTTTGTCCATCAGTTTACCCAGAATGCTCTCTGCTAACTCGTACACGATCTCATCATTAGACTTTCCGGTTCCACCACTAGACTGACGGGGTTGGACGTCCAGAATGGTCTGGATCAAGTGGTTAGTCTCCTCTGCCTGGAAAGCAATGTTGGCATTCTCGTGCATGCCAAAGATCTCTGGTTCATCATTAATAGGTAAGGTCTCTATATAGTCTCTGTACTCCTATAGGGTGGGGTAGTCAGGGGCATAGTATATACCTGTAATAATTAACAACATATCAGCATTTGTTTCTTAATTGATTTCTGAAATAAAAACTCTTTATCCTAATATCAGAAATTTTTCACATAGGATGGTTATTTGAAAAATAAGCAACAAAAAATATCAATGTATTCTGCAGCAGAGAGAAAAGATAAGGGCATGTTAAGGAAATAATATACTACACTTGTAAATGTGACATGCATCAAGCAGGGGCATAGTGAATCATGCACAAAAGTTAAAATTGCTGAACTTAGGTATCTTAAACACTGATATATTGAATAACATGAATATGTCAAAGTCTGTATCCCTTATCCTTGAAGTTTTTCATGCTTGGTATCTGAGATCCTGAATTAATAGTCCCAACATGTTGGAGATAATATGGTCTGACTGTATTTGAACTTGTTACAATTCGTACTTTCAGACTCAAAAATTTATGGAGTAAGAATTGACAAGTCTATAGTTTTACCTGAGGGTGAGTACTTGTACTGTATTTGTAGGTGTATAGTTTTACCTGAGGGTGAGTACTTGTACTGTATTTGTAGGTGTATAGTTTTACCTGAGGGTGAGTACTTGTACTGTATTTGTAGGTGTATAGTTTTACCTGAGGGTGAGTACTTGTACTGTATTTGTAGGTGTATAGTTTTACCTGAGGGTGAGTACTTGTACTGTATTTGTAGGTGTATAGTTTTACCTGAGGGTGAGTACTTGTACTGTATTTGTAGGTGTATAGTTTTACCTGAGGGTGAGTACTTGTAGCCCTCCTCCAGTGTGTTTGGGTAGAAGAAAGTCTTAAGGATGGTCTCCAGGCATCTCTGATCAATGGCATCTGTCACACGACCTCCATAGGTGATCTGAAGAGAAGGAAAATGTCATGTACAGTTTAGCTTCTTGTAGGGGGATTACTGTTCATGGAAAACTGTTTGATTATAAATAATTATAAATGAAGGGGATCTCAAACTAAAATAAAAGGGCAATTTACTGTGTTTACAACAACCTTCCATGAAGCATGATTACTTTGACAATAAATCAATGTGGAATCCATGCATCACTACATTAAATTTTTTTTAATGAAGTACCTGATTCAAAATGAATATTTATTAGCAAGGAATAAAAAATACAGTGTATAAAATAAAGTTCTTAGATAAAGACTTTTTATTACATTTTTACCCTTGAAATACTGTAATTTATTCATTGAATAAAAATGATATCCTGTCACAGTGTGAAAGGATATCAAAATGATATCGTGTGACGAATATCAGAAATGCGGGAAAACTCTCGATTTCCCCTCCCATAACGAAGATTGCTGTAAAAAAAAATCTTCCTCGACCTGATATAAGATAGATTGAAATAAATAAACCTTCCTGATAGCGAATAAAACAGTCAAAATAACCAAAAATATGTTGCTAAATCCATGTTTACACAGTGTTTTCATCTCACATACCTATGACGTTTAAACCGCTCAACTATGACGTCACGAGCCTATGACTGCATTAATTACAAAAAGACAGAGGCAAAGGAAAAATCAATTTTTAAAAAAATGTAATTAACAGAAAATTCAATGTTTTGTAGTTAAATATGGAATTTATTTCACGAGTGGGACAGGATTTTTTATATTTTCACGAGTGCGAAGCACGAGTGAAAATATCAAAAAATCCTGTCTCACGAGTGAAATAAATTCCATATTCAACTACAAAACATTGAATACAATGTATCCTCTATACCTATACCTGCCAATTTATTGCCAATAAATGTTCATCCTTCAAAACTGTAAGTTTAGATTTTTACCAATTTTGTAAATACATGCATTATTACCACTGAAACATACCATGCCTGTGATGTAGATAAGGGCGTCCCATGGAATGATTCCTTCTGCACAGAACATCTGACAGTTCAACTGAGCGCACTCACGGTCGCTGTCACTGAACTCATACTGAAATCAAAATAATAAGAGACTCATAACATCTGACAGTTCAACTGAGTGCACACACAATAACCAAACTGATCATACTGATATTAAACAGGTTGTCAAAAGATTTGCATTTGACAGTTAAATGATACCAAGTAATGAACCCAACCAAATTAAACTAGTGTTAAAATAAATATTATTAATTATGTATGTCACAAGCATACTTATTGTCAGTTTGTTTTTTCTCCCATTTTGCTATTTTAAAAATATTTCTGGAAAAACTGCACATTTGTTGTGGCAAAAATATATAAAAATTACCTGGTCCATAAACCTTATTTACTGATTTCATAAATTAACTAAAAGCAAAAGTTCTTTATAGAGGAGACATCTTTTGTAAAATATAAATATAAGATGTTCCAGCCCAGTGGACCAAACTTCTTCCTCTCCAGAATGACAGCGTGGAAGAAACAGACACCAAAGATCATCCTCTTCCACTTGGACGCAAGCACTGAAAAAATCCAATGAATATGATAAAACCAGTTTTTATACCTTTGAAGAATCAGAGGCCAGTAGTAACACAGTATGTACATCAATTAAAGTTATCTTAAATCACTTTGTAGGATGGAGTGTACATGTATTCTGATTGTCGTATCAAGATAGCGTATCAACTTAAAGGTTAATCAAATTACAGAAAAATTAATGTTTCTTGATACGTTTTTATCAGATTCTTTCTCAGATATCTTTTTCTATCTGTGTCAGATCTATTATATTCCACACTTATTATTACTAGCTGACATAACTTCTAAACATTATTACAAATGTAACCTTCAACATATGTTTTAATTGAAATATATGCCAACAATTAATAAAAGCACATTTAAGGATTTTGACCCAAACACATCCTTATCTAAGCTAATAAACAAAATGCATGCCAAGTAATCAAAAATTCATCCTACCATGCTCCTCAAAGAACTGGGGTGTAATTTCAGCAAAAGCTCTCCTCATGTTGGCACGGATGCCCTTGGGTGGTTCATTAGTGACCTTGACACTGTTCTGAAGGAAACTGACAGGGAAATCCATAAGAAAGATATGGACCGGACACAAATTATGAATTTTACCTCCAGTGACCTTGAACTTCCCCAAATGACCTTAGATCAAGGTCAGGACACACCCTTAGGACATGGGCAATCTTTGTTTCAAATGAGAACCAACCAAGTTAATCCATAAGAAAGATATGGATCGGACATTAATTATGAAATTTTTATTTCAGTGACCTTTAACTGCCCCAAATGACCTTGGGTCAAGGTCATGACACACCCTTGGGTCATGGGCAATCTTTTTGTGAAATGAGAACCTACGAAGTTTATCCATAAGAAAGATATGGACCGGACACGAATTATGAAATTTTTCTTCCAGTGACCTTGAAGTTCTTCAGATGACCTTGGGTCAAAGTCATGACACACCCCTAGGTCATGGGCAATCTTTGTGCGGAGTAGTAGATTCTAATGTCCCTCTGTAAGAAAGATATGGACCGGACACGATTACACAGACAGACAGACAGCTAGACGGAAGGACGGACGGACGGACGGACAGAAAGACGGACAAGTGATTCCTATATACCCCCCCCCCCCAAAAAAAAACTTCGTTTGCGGGGGGTATAAATATTGCTTAGATTTTATTCCGTTGTCTATGGATAAAATTCTCTCTCGTTACATATGCCAATTTCCGGGGATGAATAATTAAATTACATCATTAATGATGTGATGATATTAGCCCAAAAATACTCTGTAAAAAAATCATATTCCTCTGTATTTAATCAGTTTCCCATGCTATGTTTTTTAAGCTTTAACTTTATTATCGTTTTCGATAAAATGTCCATAGGACCTAATTAAGTGTCAATCGCCGTCTTATTTTTAGAGTTACTTCCCGTTGTTATGAGACGTCGCGTGGCGCTATTTTTAGCACTGGGGCACGTGGAGAAGTAAACAAAACTTGGTGAAAAACGCATTATCTAAAAAATAGAATGCTTAGAAAAAAAGGACACTTATCCAATTGTTCCTTTGTGTGTTTACTTAAAACAATACTACCCATTCATCAGTTTTGGTCATATTTAAACAAAACATTTCATACAACAGGCTACAACAATTCTTACAATTATTAATACCTGAATAATATTGCCCTGGTTTATCAACAATTTTTTTTAATTCCTTCGAAAGATTATAAAGTTACTACAGTTTTGGGCAAATTCTGGTACATTTGTGAGGTAAAATACAGGATAAATCCTTTTCAATTTTAATTCTTATTTTTTTAAAACTTTAAACAGAGTATAGTTATTCCATTGTTTTGTGTTGCAATGGTAAAGTTTACAAATTGTAAAACCAGTCATTGATTAATGAAGATTAGGAAGTCTAACGCGCATTCGTGTTTTCGGTCACATTTTGTCTTCACGCAGCTTCCTCCATGGTTAAATTTTCAAATGTGGAGAACCCTGATGGCCATTTGCCCCCACCCTACCTCTGGGGGTCATGTTGTGAACTTGAATCAACACTACCTGGGGATGATTCCACAGGAATTTCATTTTTCCTGTCTCAATGGTTCTTGAGAAGAAGATTTTTCCTATATATTCCTATGTAAAACTTTGATCGGCCATTGTGGCCCCACCCAACCCCGGGGGTCATAATTTGAACAAACTTGAATCTACACTACCTGAGGATGATTCAACATGAGTTTCATCTTTCCTGGCACAGTGGTTATTGAGAAAAAGATTTTTAAAGATTTTTCCTATATTTTCCTATATAAAACTTTGATCGGCCATTTTGGCCCCACCCTACCCCTGGGGGTCATGATTTGAACAAACTTGAATCTACACTACCTGAGGATGATTCCACATGAGTTTCATCTTTCCTGGCCCAGTGGTTCTTGAGAGGAAGATTTTTTTTTTAAAATGCCATTAATTTTTCTATTATTCATAAGTATCTCCCCTTGGAAAAGGGCGTGGCCCTTCATTTGAACAAACTTGAATCCCCTATACACAAGGATACTTTGTAGCAAGTTTGGTTGAAATTGGCCCAGTGGTTCTTGAGAACCAAACTTTATGATAAACCTGATGACTTTAACTTTTAATCGTCAAATTCACTCACTAAATATGCAGCATATAATAGTACCTTCAACACCTGCATACGGGGTTTATATCTTTCAGTTGATTCGAAACGCAAGAGCATGCTCGAAGTATGTATGTACACAGTTTCTAAAACGAGGTTAATTATTGACAAACAAGTTTATGAAAAAAGAATATCAGCAGTCTTGTTTCATTATCATTAAGTAATCATTATGTAAGTTCTGGGTTCGATACAATGCATGACCTTGCCAGCAAATACAATTTACCATTGAGTCAAATGCTGACTGACGCTGTTAAGCCATTATTTATAGACTGAATTTTCGAATGATTTTCCCGTTATTTCTCGATTATGACAAGGAGCACACGGGGGTGTGACAGGTTGACAGGGGATGTTCACTCCCCTCCATGGAACCTGATCCCACATCTGATGTTGACGAGTGTTTGCTCTGCGCCTAATTTTAACGGACTTTTGAGCTTGAAAACTGTTCGTTCTCCTTATATTCCAGTAAGCTCATCAAACTAAATCAATTGTTGTTTTGCGTCCCACTCGAGAAATTTTCACTCATGTTCAACTGAGCTTTTCTGATTACCCATTGCCCTTCGTCCCATATTTGTGATAACTTGTGATATAATTTTTAAATACTGTTTGTTGTTTATTACATATGATTGTTGTATTTTATGTAACATTATTATGTAGGCGGAAAATAGCACTTCAGAGTTAATGTTTTTTGTTGATGTACCCGACTTTAAATAAATAAAAATAATCTTATATTATCTTTGTTTCAATATTATTATTATTTTATGAAATTTGCAAAAACATTACTTGGTTAAAATTTACGCAAAAACAAACAGGAAACAGCATGACCCACGGGGTTAGGGTTGGGCCCCAAGAAACTCAATTGAGCTTTTAACTCGGGGTCTCAAGAAACTTAATTGAGCTTTTAACTCGGGAACCCAAGAAACTCAATTGAGCTTTTAGAAAAAATAAATTCAATAAATAAAGTAATATCTTTATCTGTGAATAAATACCGGTACATGAATTTTCAGAAACTGGGTAATCGCGGCAAATCTTGAAGTCTCAGTATTTCTTCTTTTTTGATTTTTTCAAGTCAAATACATAAACATTCATTTCCATGTTTATTATCCTCAGGCTGATAGTGTGTTTATTCTTAACATCGTGTCAACATTGTTTTTCCTGTCTGCTGCTACTGTACAACGTTTCCCTCTCGTGTTTAGAATTCAAAAACGCATATTGTAGGACATGAATAGGGGTTTTGAAGCATTTATTAGATATAAACGACTGCTCTTTTCATTGATACAAGAGCATCTTAAAGATATCTTAAAAGGAGTATTTATACACAGGCAAACAAAATATAACAAAGTATATATACAAAATATTACTTGAATGACTAAAAAAAAAATACTATTAGTCTTGTTGTAAAGATAAATAAAATCTTGCATTGTAGTTTGATCGTTTGATGATGACAAAATCGATATATATATATATATATATATATATATATATATATATATATATATATATATATATATATATATATATATATATATATATATATATATATATATATATATATATATATATATATATATATATATATAAACACACACACACGCATTCAAACGACAAATTAATAGTAGCAATCTGCAGTCAAACGTGAGAAAAGTGAACTTACTTAACAGTTAAAATTACATTTGTATCAAAATTAAAATACTTTGTTGCAAAGATTTTTTTAAATCAAAAAACATGCATGATGGGTAAAAAAAATCCCTTCGGTACTTTGAATCAAATGTACAAAATCATTGAAGCAATGAGCTTACAAAATAAACATAGATGACTAGTAGTAGTGATGTTTTGAACTATATTGATTTAGAAACTACGCATGAAAAAAAAGCTATTTTAACAAGAGACCCACGGGCCTTATAGGTCACCTGAGTATCATGTAACAACTTTCAAACATTGGAATTTGGTTTGTGTTTTAATTCACAGTTTTGAAAGAGGCACCGTTAAAATAAGTTGCTTTATCATAATTACACACTATGCATACTTACTTTAGTTACTTAATACCCAGAGGCAAATTAGAGTAACAAAGAAAAAATGCATTTCCACTTTGTAACCAGTTGTCCAAGACCCAACAGGAAGCACAAATATGAAAATTGTAGAAATTTTATCCTAAATTTTATTTCATCATAAATGATCTATTAATACGAAAGAGCAGATTTGAAAACATTAATTTATTTTCAGACTATGTTACCCCCAATACCCCTGACCCAGGGGGGATGAAATTAACCATTTTGCTAGATGCACCTTTTCTCATCATAAATATATATATAATTAATACCCAGGAGCAAAGAAAAATATTTTAAAAGAATTCATGCGTTTTCAATATATAATCAATAGAGCCCTGCCCTAACACCAGAACAGCTGACCCCAGGGGCAATCAAGCTCACAATTTTGGAAAGGGCATCCTTCCTAATCATAACTATGCTCACAGTTCATTGGTTTAATACCCAAGAGCAGTAAAGAAGATTTTCAAAGAATCAATTTATTTTCACTATATAATCAATAGAGCCCCGCCCTAACACCAGAACCCCTGACCCGGGGGTCATAAAATTAACAATTTTGGAAGAAGCACTCTTGGTCATCAGAACTATGTACTTAATTATTTTGTTTAATACCCAGGAGCAGAGGAGAATATTTTCAAAGAATTAACGCATTTTCACTATATAATCAATAGAGCCCCTCCCTAACACCAGAACCCGTGATCCTGGGGCCATTAAATTCACAATTTTGGTAGAGGCACTCTTGCTCATCATAACTATGTACTAAGTTAGTTTATTTAATACCCAACAGCAGAGAAGAAGATTTTTAAAGAATAATGCATTTTCACTATGATTTTCATTTCCGACGAATGACGTACGACGACGGACAAAAAAGATAGCAATAGGTCACCTGAGTTTACTCAGGTGACCTAAAATAAATCATACTTTGTCACAATAAATATTACGATGCAAGGAATGTACATCTACAAAATTATAAATAAAACTCTCTCTATCTCTTTATTTTAAAATTCGGAAATAAACACTTAGATTTGTTAAGTACTCAGTAGAATCTAGGCATGATAAAATGACTGTACTGATTCAATAACGAAAAAACAAAACAAAAAAACCCCCAAAAACAAATAAATGAAAGATTACAAAAACGGGAAGTTTCTAAAGCAGTTTTTTTTTCATTATCAGCTCCATGGCACTTAAAAATGAACACAGTTTATCATCGTATATCTTATCATACGAATTTTCTAATGAGACGCCCCACTTTCATAGTATCTCAGAAAACTTAAACTTAGAACACATTATAGTCATCCATGTACACTCGTACTTAGACCTTTATAAGTACTATTTCTCAATGAATCGTCAAGACCAGAAGCTGGATTTATAAATTAATGCAGAAAAAAACCATGTTGACTAGTCTTCTAAAACATAACGATGTGAAATACAGAAAAATTAATACATGTTATATTAATTTAGGAAATTTCGGAATTATTATATCATAATGATTTTAAAAATGTCACAAAAATTTCAATTTGATGTTATCGGCGTTCTATCTGGAGCTGGGCTAAGTTTTTCCTTCAGTACATATTTCCCTCATATATCATTGAAATGGAATAAATCAGTGCTTTCAAGAAAAACGTTTCAAATTCATAAGGATGTACAGGTATTTTAGGATTTAGATCAATAAAACATACCTAGCTGTTATAAACCCAACCATGGAAACAGTTATTATGATCATCGTCTGCATTTTGGTCTGGGTAAGAGCGGAGGAACAAATCGGTGGTTTGTAGCCTAGTTTACAGCCATTGTGGCAGTGACCATCACTACGTCGGCAGGAAAAATCATCATGGCAATTTAAGCTACAGTTTTTTTCACATAATTCCCCATATTTTCCTGGAATGCAGTCTACACAAAGTCCACTTGTTTTCTTGCATATGGATTTTTTACAATTTTCACGACACGGTTTTTCGCAGTCTTCACCGTATCGTCCTGAAACACATTCTTGGCAGATACCACTGTTTCTGTCACAAACGGCACAAAAAGAAGAAGAACAGTTTTCGCTGCAGTGTTTTCCAAATAATCCTTTAGCACACTCTAAACATGTACCAGAAGCGTCGCAACCAGTTTTTCCACATGGCCCTTTGCATGTACATTTATCACCATACCAGTCCTTCTTACATTCAAAGCAGTTTCCGCTGTTCCTTTCGCAATTTTTTTCAGAGCAATTTTCAGAACAATTATTTAAGCACTTTTTACCATAACGACCAAGAGAACAATTTCGACAAATTCCATTTTCTAGACAGCCCTTTTTATCGCAATATCCTACGCACGCACATGTATCACCAAACCAGCTTGGTTTACAGTCTAAACATGTTCCATTTTCTCGATGACACCCGTTTGCACAGTTTTTAGGGCAGGCCTGATTGCACTTATCACCGAACCACCCTAATGTACAGTTGAGACAATTCCCATTTTCCCGACGACATCCACCGACACAATTTTGGGAACAATTATTACGACAAATCTCACCATGCCACCCAACTGCACAGATCTCACAAATTCCCTGAGGATTACATTTACTGTCAAGACAATTACCAGTGCACATACATTTATTTCCAAACCAATTCTCTTTACATGAGATACAAGAAATATTTCTCAAGCAAAAGCTTTCCTTGCAATTTGATGGGCATTCTTCTACACAATGCTGACCAGAATAACCAGAAGCACATGCATAACAAGTTCCATTAATACTGCAACCTCCCAAATCACATTTTCTGGTACAATTACACTCATTTCCAAAATATCCTTCTTTACATCTTTTGCAATATCCAGTTGTTCTGTTACATCCCAGGTTATTACAATTCAAGGGACATTTCTTTAAACAATGACTTCCAAAATATTCAGATTTACAATTAAAACAAGTTCCATTGGCATTACATCCCTTCTCTCCACAATGTCCAGAACATGAACACGTTTCACCATACCACCCTGGTTTGCACTTATAACATTTTCCAGAGTCCCGATTGCAACCATTCGCACAATGCTTTGGACAGCTTATATTGCAGTTTGGCCCGTACCAATCAAGCTTACAACTATTACATTTGCCTTTGTTATCACATAAATTATCCATACAATGTCCAAAACATTCACAATATTGCCCAAACCATCCATCTTCACATGCAATGCACAAGCCATCTCGTGAACACTTAAGTCCAGCACAATGCTTTGGACAACTATTTAAGCAAAGATCTCCAGAAAAACCACCATCACACGCAACACAACGACCATTACTGTCGCATCCGTTAGAGTCACAATGACCAGTACATTTACATCTATTTCCAAAGAATCCAGTCTTGCATTCATGGCATAATCCTGTCTCTCGTGCACATCCTTTAGAATTACAGTTTATCGGACAAGGGGACCTGCAGTCACTACCAAACCATCCTGGCTTACAGGTTTCGCATTTTTTGTCGGCTCTACACGTATCATTGTTACAGTGTCCAATGCAGTCACAAGTTAGCCCTGACCAACCTGTATCACAAGAAGCACAATGACCGTTTTGTCTACTGCACGTTATTCCAGCACAATAGCGAGGGCAATCCTTGTCACATCTTTCCCCAAACATTTCTGGTTGGCACTCATAACAGCTTCCAGAATTATTGCAACCACTTTTTCCACAATGACCAGTGCACGCGCATTTCGATCCAAACCACCCATGCTTGCATCGGATACAATTTCCAGACTCTCTATCGCAACCTAGGTAGTTGCAATTAGCGGGACATTGTTTTGTACAGATCTCGCCAAAATATCCTGCTGCACATTCGTAACAAATTCCAGTATTTTTATTACACTCCGACTCTCCACAGTGGCCATTGCAATAACAATCATCTCCATATTTTCCATCGATACATTTTGTACATTTACCGGTTATTTTTTCGCATTCACTGCCACTGCAGAATCTCGAGCATCTTATATTACAAAATGCTCCACGAAGACCCTTTTCACAAGATTGGCAGACACCACTTGTTCTATCGCATGATTCGGGGCAGCTTTGTGGGCAACGAGATAAACAATTTTCTCCATGATAACCAATCTTACATGCAATACACCTATAATGAATGAAAATTATTAAGTAAAACAAAAAAAACAAAATTTTCTTAAGCGCGTTACATTACATTAATAAAAGCACTTACCTTCCACTGTTTGAACAATTTCCTTTATGACAGTACCCGAAACAAGAGCAGGTCTTTCCTGAGCGTTCAGGTATGCACTCTAAGCAGTCTCCTGTTAAAATGTTACATTTCTTATCTTTGCAATTTTCGGGGCATGATTTGTTACACGACATTCCATAAAAACCAGGAGAACAATCAAAACAAAATCCCGTTTCTTTGTTGCAGGTTCCATTTAAACAGTTTCTGGGACAGGAACTTTTACATTTTGTCCCATACCATCCGCGATCACAGTTTATGCAAATTCCAGAATCCGTGAAACAACCATGGTCATTACAATGACCACTGCAGGAACATTGCTTTCTTTCCACAAACCACTCTGGCTTACATTGATTACAAGAACTGTCATACCGATTGCATCCAGAATCGTCACAGTTTGGAGGGCACTTCTCCGTACACTTCACACCGTGGTAACCATTTTGACATTTGTGACATAGACCTGTTGAAACTTCACATTCGCGGTCTCCGCACATGCCAGTGCAGTAACATTGCTGTCCATACCAATCTTTCTGGCATCTATTGCAATTCCCTGTAGTTCGTACACATCCGCCTTCACAGTTCCCTATACAGTCTTTATCACAGAATTCTCCATACTTCCCGTCAGTGCAGTTAAAACAAATCCCATTGGCGTCACATTGGTTTTTTATCAGACATTTCCCTCTGCACTGACAACGATCACCGGTCCAATCACCCGAACATTCATAACAAACACCTGTATCTTTAGAGCAATTTCGAGATAAACAGTTTTGGGGGCATGTGTTTTCACAAAAAGAACCGAAATATCCCGATAAACATGCACGGCAAGATCCACTGACTTTATCGCAACCGTTTACATCACAAGTGTTTGAACACTTTTTGTCACATCGTTCTCCGTAATATCCAGGACTACATCTATCACAAGTTCCACTGTTTCTATCGCACTGTCCTCCCACACAATTTGAAGAACATGTAAGAGTGCACAAAGGGCCGTGAAACCCATGTAGACACGTGTTACAAACACCACTCTCGTCACAGCCATCGTCCAGCTCCCCAGAGGTCATGCAATGTCCTCTGCACGAACAAGTCTCTCCAAACATATTGTCTGCACAACTGATACACTTCCCGCTTTGCCTGTTACATCCCTCTCTGTCGCAGTTATTGGGACACCTGGTTTTACATTCTTCTCCATAATAACTCTTCAAACAGTTGTTACATTTATTACTTTCGCTGCTACATCCAGTTTCATCACACATATAACCCTCTCTATCACAATAGCAATTACTTCCAAACCATCCAGTCTTGCATTCATTTTGACAAGCCCCTGTAATATTATTGCAATGCCGAATGTCTTTTCTATAATAATGATCATATTTGGTCACACAGTTTATTCCACATTCTTCTTCGCAGGTCTTACCAATCCATCCTGGTTCACAGCCCAATGAGCAGACGCCGTTCTCTGGGTTACAAGGACGTACTGACGCTATAAAATTTTCCTCACATCCGATGCTACATTTCTTATCACATTGAACACCATAGTACCCGCTTTTTACATCACATCCGAAGGAACACACGCCTGATTCTCGGTCACAATGCCTCCCCCATTGTCGCCCCTGATCACCGTATATACACCCTCTGCCACAATCCATGTCGCAAGTTTCTCCATATTTCCCTGCCTCGCATTCGGAACATCTACCTGTCTTTCTGTCACAATATCGAGCGGCTTCATCACTGACAGTTAACAAGAGACATTTTCTGTTACATTCGTTCGTGCACTGGTCACCATACCATCCCCCAACACATGTTACGCATTCATTGGTAAATGAATCACATTTCTTACACAAGACAGAACATGTCGAATCTAAAAAAGGTAGAAAAGCAACAGAATCTTATGAGTTATTGTACAAAAAGAAGCTCAAGCGCACGCCATAATGCATTGTATTTTGTGCATTTCTTCTATTTTTATATTCTAAACATCATTTCGTTTGTACGGAAGCCCATTTAGGACCTATCAAAAAATATTTTTGAAATCGTTATAACGATTTTTAGAATTCGTTATAACGAATTAAAGAACTCTAACTCTTGATTCCCGCCTACATTCTGCACCCATTAAATTCTATTTTAATGGCAATTTGGCCATTAAATCTTTGTTTAATACAAAGAGCAGTTCTATGGTAATTGATTAATCATTTTATTTCCAGTGCTAGATAGTAAATTATCATTAATTCCAGCTGTTTAAAAAAAAGGGGGGGGGTAGGCGATTTTTTCTGGTGAAATCGAACTTTCAAGAATCACCATATTTTGAAATAGTCTTAGATCTCATAAAATGTATCTCATATCTTTTCTTATGTTTTACGCAAATAAATAAAACATATATAACTAAATAAAATACAATTATGTAGTTGTAAATAGCTTAAAAATTGGTGGAAAATCAGCATTTTTTTCGTTTTTTGTCTATAAACATATGTTCCCCCCCGTGAAACACAAAAAGCTTTTGCATAAATTTGTTAAATGACAGTCCACATTACCTGTAAAAAGGAATTTTTGTTTCACGGGGGGGAAAGATGTTTTAAAAATATTTTCCGTTTTCCGTTGATTTCTATAGTGAAAAACACAAGTTTAACCAAAATTATAGAGTTATCTCTCTTTGGTATCCCAAATAAGTAACGTTTTATGAAAATTCATATAAAAATCTATAAAAATTTCGAAAATCGTTCGAATATGTTAACTTTTGAGAATTGACTTAGAGGTAGGCGGGATAACAATACTATCGTTCGTGGTTCTTTGTTATAACAGATTTTTTGAATTCGTTATAACGAATTTAATTTGTTATTTCAGACTTATTGAATTCGTTATAACGAATTTAATCTGTTATTACAGATTTGTTGAATTCGTTAAACCAATTCAAGAATTTGGTTATAACGAATTCAACAAATCTGTAATAACAGATTAAATTTGTTATAAGGAATTTAATTTGTTATAAAAGATTTATTATCACGAATTTAACATAATTCTCATTTATATCCTATTAATTTTAATTCAAAAATGATATTTCGTGGTTTTATATTCAGATGAACATGAGTCCTGTGTCCTGTTTATACATGTAGGTGCTACGTACAGAAAATCCAAACTTCAGACCATGTGGGTATAATTGTTTGTAATGTGGTCTGTGTCATTTATTATACTTCATTTAAAGCTGCGAGTCTTCACGCAATTTTAGCGTATGCGGCTCATTTAACTTTATCAATGGGATCTTTGTTCTCCGTGACAACCAGACTGGTCTAAAAGGTTTTTATTTACCACTGAATGAAAGGTTATAGGTAAAGTAATTCTAGCAAAAACTATCGCATCTGTATCTTAATTTTTATATGATAATAATGAGTTTATATCTTTAGGGCATTGTGAACCAATAATCAGCTGATGGTCGTTTCCGGTGTGTACATGTTTTATTATCTAACAGCGCCCGACTCCCCTTAAGGACAGATGAAACAAACAATTTTTTTCTTTGAAAAAGATTAAATATCATGTCACAAGTTTAGAAAAGTGGATGGTTCTTAGATTTTTTTCTCCGAAGAACTGGAATATGAAAAAGACTTGGTAAATATTAGTAATATTTCAATGAAAACACAAATATAGACAAATCACATTTAGTAAAGGTTTACAGGTGAAAATAAATTATAGAATATGTTTTCATGGCGCTAAAAGTGTAAAATAAACTTAAGAAAAATATACCGAGCCAGGTGAATTTTATTAGGAAAAGCTAAATGGTTAAAATAAGCCAATGTGATATTGCCAGTTTTTTGTAATTTCGATCTTCCTCTTAAAATTCACCTGGCTTGGTATATTTTTCTAAGGTTTATATTACACTTTTAACGCCAGGATAACATATTCTGAAATTTATTTTCACCTGTAAACCTTTACTGAATGTGATTTCTTTATATTCGTTTTTTCATTG
>PRKT01000001.1:2550128-2568393 GCA_003671525.1 Saccostrea glomerata | reverse complement strand
GGTTCATGTGTGGTAGGGGCACTACTGATTATTGCTGAATATTACTGATTAGTTGAAATGCATTTTTTGTTCCTCTGCCTTGCCTATGGGTATTAAGTAAGCAAACTAAGCAACTGCTAAGTGTATAGTTATGATGATCAATGATGTCTCTTTCAAAATTGTAAATGCCATAGCATCTGGCTTAAAACATGAATCAAATTCACTGGAAAGTTGTTGCATAATGCTCAGGTGACCTATAAGGCCCATGGGCCTCTTGTTTAAAAATCGTGTGCTACTTTCGATTCTTCCCTTGTGTATTTTTATATGTGAAGTAGAGAACAGAGTGGATAAGATCCCCTGTGATACATTGTGATCAAGTGAATGGCTTATAATTTTCAAATTATCATCATATTGTTAAGGCAATCAGAAGTTAGAAAGTAATAGTTATACACTAATTAATTTTTTGTAATCGTTCTTAATAATTTTATTGTAAAGTCGATGTAGTATATGGCTCGACGAAAGAGATGCGTACGCATACACGTACATTGTAGAGTAAAGTTTGGGCATTCTATGACATCCTAAGACAGGGCCCGGTTCTCAGTGCGAAAAGTATATGGAAATGAAAGGGTGCATGTCAAAAAGCTGATAATTTTATCAAATTATTATTCAAATATTCTCATATTGTGTAAATTTTATATACTATAATAAAAAAAAAGGTATCATATCGATCAGACGGAGATAATGTAAGATTCCCAATTTTAACACAGGTGCTTGGGGACAGGATCCCCACCCACAATCCAGTCCACCCCCATCCCTATATAGACCCGACCTCTTCAATTTTTGTCTCATAAATTATACATAGATGACACATTTGTCATTGAATATATAATAATGCGTAAATTAGCTTAAACTAAGATATTTTAAAAAGTAGAGTTACTCATAGGCGTTTGGTTACAGGATGCTATATTTTGTGTATCATGTGTTTTTCTAGGTGTGCCTGAATACCCTCATTAAAATAAAAATAAAAATTCGCCGAAATTAGCACGTTTTAAAAAATGTCATATTTACTGTATATAAAAAGAGTAAAGGAGCGACACTCGCCATCTTGAAAATCTGGGGGTACCTCGGTTCACACTTAATTTTCGTCTATATCTACATTTTTCCTACCGGTGTCGGGTGAGATCTAGCTTCAAAAATGATTGAATGACAATTCCCTATGATCTGTTTACCTACATATGCCGTTCTAAATAAACAAGCAGTGAACCGATTCTTGCACCTGTTTATCGAAAGCAACGGAAGTAGCGATTTCGACTATGTAAAATGTAGAGGCGTCCCGGAAATACATGGAAAATCTAGAGAGGTCAGAAATCGCGCCAAACTTGTTCTCTCTAGATTTTTCGTGTACTTCCGGGACACCTCTACATTTTTCATCGTTAGAAATCGACACTTACGTTGCTTTCGATGTCTGTACAAGGTATAGAGGATGTTTTGTGTTTACTGCATGTTTTATACGGCAAGTTCAAATCGACAGAGGTTTGAAAGGTGTTATTCAATCATTTTCAAAGCTAGATCTCGCCCGACACCGGCAGGAAAAATGTGGATATTGATTAAAATCAAGTGTGAACCGAGGTACCCCCTTATTTTCAAGATGGCGAGTGTCGCTCCTTTACTCTTTTTATATACAGTAAATATGACATTTTTAAAACGGGCAAATTTCAGCGAATTTTTATTTTTATTTTGATGAGGGTATTCAAACACACCTAGAAAAACACATAGTACACAAAATACGCCATCCTGTAACCAAGCGCCTATGGAGTTACTGTGAACAATGAGCTCACTAAATGATACCCCTCACCTCCTATATGAATATAATGGCCGTGTTCAAGTTTGGCCATCGGAAATCCAAAATATGTGTCGGATCAAAAAGCAAAATAGGAGTTGCACAATGGCAATATGTAAGGAAGATTCTGTAAAAGACTCATCAAATTTCATTCAGTGGTATGAGAGGAATTGCTGATAAGAGATGGGTACTCCAAAGCGTGACAGTCGGACGGACATCCCGATTACTATATACATGTACCTCTCACTTTTCAAGCGGGGGGAGGGGTGTTAATTAAGCTTTTTATATCAGGGAAAATTGCTTCTTCAAATAAAATAAAAGTTGGAAATGTTCAATCTTTTTTTTTTTGATTGTTTTTGTTGTTGTTTTTGTTTATCAACAAAATAATTTTGTTTGAAATCAATCTGATTTCAGTTCTCTGAAGTTGATTTATTATTTAAATATTTTCAACTTGGCTACAAAAGTTTGATCTGTTAGTTAACTCGCTCAGGACATGCTCTTAACATTTAAGGATTTTATACATGAATAATTAAAACATAAAATAACCTACATGCATTATAAATATAACAAAAGTATACAGGGATGCTGAATTAAGAAATTGATAAAATTTCAGTAGTCGTTTTCCTTATAAGGCAAGACCTACTAGGAACTTGTTTATTAAGTTCTCAGTGTATAGGTTACTGGTACCATTATATACGATAGAGAGATCTGGTCATATTTCCTTGATAACTGACAGTTTTGCCACTTCAGTTCAAGTGTAATGTCTATTCGTAGAATAGATGGAGATGATTTAATCGACAACACCCACAGAGTAAACAGGAAACAAGAAATGTTGAGACATTTCTCCAAGGATATAGATCTCAGTACCAGTAAAGATACAATCACTATGATTGGAAATGTAGAGATGAGTCATTAATAGATTATAGATATGACCAGTATATCTTTATCATGACTTATTTCTGAGTATCTGAAACATACAGTACTGTACCCTTCAATATATTAAAGAACGATTGGCAGTGTCCATGTTTTGCTCTTAGAAACCCAAAACATATGTTCGATCAAAAAGTAAAATAGGAGCTAGGTGCACAATGGCACGATGTAGAAAAGCTTCTTTGAAAGTTTCATGAAATTTCACACCATTGGTAAAAGAGGAGTTGTGGATAAGAGATGGGTAACCTAAGCATAACTGACGTACGCAGACAAGGACGGGCACCAATTCACTATATACATGTAGCTTCCCACTTTTCAAGCGCTGCAGGGGGGGGGGGTTATAGGTCAAGCAAATCATGATCAGTTGTGACGTAAGCAAACACGTAGAATAGTGCTGTATATAAATTCATAACGATGACTACATGTGAATACATGTATTATGATCTTAATTTATTTAAGAGAACTTTTTATTGGAAAAATTTAACCGAACCTACCCAAATTATTTTGGCCCATGCCATAAAATGTCAATTCCAAACGCGGGGAATTCATTATAAACACAATATCTCTGTATAACAAATCTACCTTGAGGAATTTGAACGAAAACAAATGTTTTCCTATAATTTTCTTGTCTAAAATTTTCCCAACAATACAAAAATCTTAATTATAAAATGCAAATGGAGTTATTATTATAGATTCTTATAAAGCACTATGATACAATCCCACTTTTGCTCATGTGTTGAGAGAACATAATGTTTTAGAATGTATTTACCAGGCTTCTCTTCCTATTATACAATGAAATTTTCCGACAAAAGGCTTTATTGGACAATTTATCACTTTCAAAAGTATTTTATGTTGTATAAATTTAATTTATTTGGGGGGAAATCAATCTGGTAGATTTTGATGTATAAGTCTTTAGTTTTACATCAAAGTTAATGAAAACATTGGCTCTGATGTGGATAGGGCAGTACTTACTGAAGTGATCAGAAGACTCAATTGCTCCTAAAGTCACCTCTATCAGTTGTGACAATGGCATGGGAACAAGAAATATTTTGTGTACATCGGTCATTATCAAGACAGATAAAGGTAGCATTCCCTACAATATGAATCATTTATGAAAAGAAAATTTGGAAAAAAAAACCCAAGTGAATTTCTTAGTCTGGTGATTTGTTACCTATATGTGTAGTCAAATCAATGGAGGAAACAGTTAACATTGTACACGGTAATAAATATTAAAATTATTATGTGAAAGACAATACTATTTCAACAGATATATAATTTTTAAAATAATAAATATATAACGCAAACTGGACAATAGTTTAAAAAAAAGTAAAAGAGAGCAATATGAAACATAACAGTCAAAGAAGCTTCAAAGGAACCAAAACAAGCAAATTCAAAGAATTGTGGCCCCCCACTTTCGGTGTCTTGGTGGGTGGAATGTCATTTTTTATGACATATTGTGTCAAATATTGTCAAACCTAATGCGCATGTCAGATATGAAAGCCCTTTCTCTTCTCAATCAAAAGTTACAAGGAAGTAAACCTGATAACCCCATATGACGAAATGTACGCAGTTATGATAAGGCTGTCCGAAGGCTTAAAATGCCTTGGAAAAATACATTTTATTCTGAGCTAGATTTTAATTTTAATATGTAATCCTTGTTTGAAATTGCAGTCAACTTGAGATAATAGTTTAGTCAGGTTTTATTTTACAGCATTTTTGTGATGTCACACGACTGTGTTGATGACGTGACGGAGATTTGTGATATTCCTAATTGTTGCACAAAAATGGCTTCGGCACAAGTGCAAAACAAAAATATTGTGCAAAGTTTGTTACATAGAACAATTTATCGTGATCTCTAGTACATGGAAAGTGCTGGAGGCAGGTTTAATTTTTACTCGGTTAGAAAATATTTTACGAGAAATTCAACTAATTAACATAAAAAGGGGTATTTTCTACTCTTTATCGCAATTTATACAAAAATGAATAAACTACACACAATCTCCCAGCAAAATTCAGTTAGAGGACATACTTCTCTTGTAGATTCATACAGAATATCTTCAATTTGCCCTTGTTTATCACTTGTGCCAGTCCAATATAAACACGCTTCATAAATTTTAACACGGTCTACGGACGTGTAAGGGGAGAGTATCACACATTATTTTTGCTATTGTTTCAATATGTGCATATCGGACAAGCAAAAGGAATATGGATATTTAAATATCAAATGTTTAAATTATAACAGCGAACTCGAGCTTGACATACAATCCTAACACTCGAATTAAACAATTAGTCTCCAAAATAAATCTACATGCCATGTAACAATTATGACACTTTCCCCGTCATGTCAGCTAAAGTATGCAGTGACTTGACGACATATTCTATTATGACGTCATATCTAGGTAGTTCAGCGAAGTTAGTACAGTTTGAACAGTTTGATATTTTACGGGCAGCCTTATCCTAGCTGCGTAGGTCAAACTCCAAGATCAAGGTCAAAGGGTCAAAGTTCTTGCTATCCAATGAAAGGTCTCCTCACACTGATTACATATCTGAAGTATGAAAGCCCTAGCTCTTGCCATTCAAAAGTTATGGCCAAGGTTAAAGTGTTTTCATAAGTACGGAAATCTCCAAGGTGAAGGTCAAAAGAGTTTCTTAAGAAAGGTCTTGCCACAATTATTACATACGTGAAGTATGAAAGCCCGAACGTTCAAAAGTTTTGGCCAAGTTTTTAAAGAGTAAATGTAGGTCACACGTCAAGGTCCAAGGGTCAAAGTTCTTTGTATCCAATGAATGGTCTCCTAACAATGATTACATATATGTTAAGGTCGCCCACGTGGCGCAGTGGTTAGAGCGTCTGCTCTAGAGTCGCGAAGTAAGGAGTCAATCCTTACGTCGCGGGTTCGAATCCCACTGTGGGTCGTGGAGACTGGTCCTTCGGATGAGACCATATAAACCGAGGTCCCGTGTCGCAGTAGGTGCTGGCACGAAAAAGATCCCCCACTGCTCAATGGCCCTGAGTGCCGAGTATAGGACAAAATTTGCAGCTCTCCACCGGCAAGTGGTGGCGTCTCCATATGAGTGAAAAATTCTCGAGAGGGACGTTAAACAATATACAATCAATCAATCATATATGTGAAGTATGAAAGCCCTAGCCTTTACCATTCAAAAGTTATGGCCAAGGTTAAAGTTTTTTCATAAGTACGGACATCTCCAAGGTCAAGGTCAAAAGGTCAAAGTTGTTGGTATCCAATAAGGGGTCTTGCCACAAGGAATATATATACATGTATATGTGAAATATGAAAGCCGTAGTATCTACCATTCAAAAGTTATGGCCAAAGTAAAAGTTTGGAAATTATGTGTAAAAGTGGGTCAAAATCCAAGGTCAAGGTCAAAAGGTCAAATTTGGCGGTACCCAAAGAAAGGTCTTATTACTATGAATACACACGTGAAATATGAAAGTCATAGCTCCACTAAATCAAAAGTTATGAGCAAGGTTAAAGTTTTTATGATGGACAGACAGACTGACTGACTGACAGACTGACAGACGAATGAGATTTAATGTCCCCTCGCCCCTCGCTTTCGCA
The DNA here is from genome assembly GCA_003671525.1 of Saccostrea glomerata. NCBI lineage: Eukaryota > Metazoa > Mollusca > Bivalvia > Ostreida > Ostreidae > Saccostrea > Saccostrea glomerata. The sequence goes on along the minus strand of PRKT01000001.1, from coordinate 2,562,063 downwards.
AAAGCGGGGGGCAACAAATACTCTATATGCATTCTATTTATAATGAAAAAAAATGAATGACGATAAAATGTTTTTAACAGTCCCTTTGGCAAAGTATGAATTTATTGGGTGAAAACAACTTATTATCGTATATTTTTCTAGAAATAACATTTGATATTTGCATACGTGACAGATATCTGGCTTCCTATCTGGAATTAATATTAAAAATACCGACATTTCCATCTGCTTAGTACACAATCTATACTAAAAAAAACCCTGTATGTAAACTTAATACCGTGATATTTAGGTCAGTCGTCATTTCTTGACACAAATGACATCAACAAAATAAGAAGCATCTTGATCAGTTGACCTGTACCAATTTTTAAAATTGTTTTAGAATTCATATAAAAAACAAAATTAATGAAAATTTACAATCAATTTGTTGGCTTGTAATTGAAATACTTTTTTTGTTTCTTATTTGAATATTTCACTGGAAAAAGACGTTAATTGTAACCTTACAATGCATATGATAAGGTGCGATGACTTTCAACTTTTCAATCGTCAATGTCCCTTACTTAAGTACAAATATTTCATTACCAAATGCATATTGGGTTTATACATGTATTTATCAATTAGCAAGAATATGCTCTTCCTTCGAACAATTTCTAAAACGAGGTAAGTTACTGACCAAAAAATGTTGATGAAACAAGAAAACAAGTCTCATTTAAAGTCATTATTTCAATGGTCGTTTTAATGACTTTGTAAGCAAATGAAGTCCTCCAATCAATCAAATGCTACTAGCCTTTTTTATAATAATTATTAGGCGATTATGTACGCACTGAATTGTCTACGTTTTTTTCGGTATGTCCCAATCATGACAGGTAGTACACGGCGGATGTGACAAGTCAGCAGGGGATGCGCACTCTTTCATGGCACCTGATCCCTCCTCTGATGTTTAAGAGGTCCATGTTTGCTTTGCTACTGATTAGTATTGTTAAATGGACTTTTTAGCTTGAATTCTGTTTCTCCTATATTTTAAACATTCAAGTATATCTTATATAAGTGTATTGAGTTTGTGTCTTGCTAAATGATTTTAAATATGTTCAAAACAAAATTACACTATTCGAATGAAAATGGAAAAAACAAAAACACTTAGAGGGATTTTTCAAGTGAAAAGGTTTTGATATGATAGCCCTCTAAAGATTATAAAAGCAAAAAAAAAAATCATGGCAGTCAAAACTAAAAGAAGAAGGTATAGTTTCAATACAAATCTTGCCCTGTGATTTTCTTAAAGTTGAGACTGATGTAAAAAATGAAAACTCATGTATTTTGAATTATTGAAATTCCATGAATAAAAATTATACAAATCGTTTTTCTCATGCATTTCTAAATGCTAATTGTGACGTCATAAACATGTGCATTTTCCCGTATTTTCTTAAAATGTTGCAGATAACACCAATTTTCAATGGAATTTTCTTTCAGAAAACATTGTTCACAGGCATCGCCCTAAAAGATGTTTAGATATGTAATTTTCCATTGTATTTTACACAGCATATCTTTAGATCAGTTTCAAAACTTTATGAAAACATTTAATTTTAAGGGCACAATAAAGCTAGAACTATTCCTTCTTCTTTACTGAGACGTTCTAAAGGATCTACCATTTCTTTTTTTCTAATGAGTTTAAATGTAATTTGAGAATTTGTATATCATAGTTAGATGTTTAGTTTGAGGCATAACATGGTTTTAATTACTATTTGAAAAAATAAATTGTTTGGACAACATTTTATGGGCAAATGAACTAAATGGGCAATGGGCAAATGGGCAAATGAACTAAACAAAGAAACAATGACAACACTTGAAAAACATCAATATTACAACAGCCTCAGAGATGAGTTAATTCAAACACATTTTAAAGGAAACAAAAACATTTATACATACCACAAGTTCCGAAAAAAGTAACCAAAATGAACGAACATGCGACAAAAACGAAGGTGACTGAATCCATTTGTCTGTTTCACAGCTTCGGTTTCTTTTCTCGAATTTCCAGCCGCCTCATTAAATTATTCAGAAAATTATAAACGTTTTCCTGTTTGTCAGGAGCACTAGTTCAAAGTAAGGAAATCCGTTCTAATATGTAGTGGGTACATCTTCCTCTTCTCAAGTAAGTTGTTTTTTGACTTTTTTTAGGTCACCTGAGTAAACTCAGGTGACCTATTGCTATCCATTTTCGTCCGTCGTCGTGCGTTGTGCGTTAACATTTGAACATTTTTTAGCTTCTTTTCTGCAACTACTGAACCAATTTCAACCAAATTTGGCACAAAGCATCTATGGGTGAAGGGGAACAAAAATTGTGAATTTCATGATCCCTGCCCCCCTGGGGCCTAAGGGGTGGGGGCAAAACCACTAAAATTAATGCAATCTTTAAAAATCTTCTTCTTTACTCTTGGACATCAAGCAGTCAAACTGTTTGCATGATTGTAATTAGCATTGAGTCCTCTACCAAATTTTTGAAATTCATGGCCCTGGGGTCAGGGGTTCTAGTGCTAGGGTGGGGCTAAATAAGTGTATAGTGAAAATGCATTATTTCTTTGAAAATCTTCTCCTCTGCTCCTGGTTATTAAATAAACAAACTACATACATAGTTATGATGTGCAAGAGAGCCTCTACCAAAATTGTGAATTTTAAGGCCCCAGGGTCAGGGGTTCTAGTGTCAGGGCGGAGCTCTATTGATTATATAGTGAAAATACATGAATTCTTTAAAAATCTTTTTCTCTGCTCCAAGGTATTAAATAAACTAAGTGCATAGTTATGATGAGCAAGAGTGCCTCTACCAATATTGTGAATTTTAGGGACCCAGGGTTAGGGGTTCTGGTGTTAGGGCGGGGCTCTATTGATTATCATGATTATATAGCGAAAATACATGAATTCTTTGAAAATCTTTTTCTCAGCTCCTGGGTATTAAATAGATTAAATAAGTGCATAATTTTGAGTGCCTCTACTAAAATTGTGAGGGCCCCAGGGTCAGGGGTTCTGGTGTTAGGGTGGGGCTCTATTGATTATATAGTGAAAATACATGAATTCTTTGAGAATCTTCTTCTCTGCTCCTGAGTATTAAATAGATTAACTAAATGCATAGTTTTTATGAACATGAGTGCCTCTACCAAAATTATGAAATTCATGGCCCTGGGATCAGGAGTTCTTGTGTTAGGGGCAGGGGCTCTATTGATTATATAGTGATAATATATGAATTCTTTGCAAGTCTTCTTCTCTGCGCCTGGGTATTAAATAAACTAACTAAGTACATAGTTATGATGAGCATGAGTGCCTCTGCCAAAATTGTGAATTTTAGGGCCTCAGGGTTAGGGGTTCTGGTGTTGGGGGGGCTCTATTGATTATAGTGAAAATTCATGAATTCTTTGAAAATCTTCTTCTCTGCTCCTGGGTATAAAGCAGTTGAACTACCTATATAGTTATGAACAAGGACCCTAATCTTCCAGAATTTTGAATTTCAAGGCCCCAGGGTCAGAGGTACCATAGAGGCGGGGGGGGGGCTGTACTTATAGACTGAAAATGAATGAATTGTTTGAAATCTGATCCTTGGTATTAATCAAATAGTTTTGAAAAGCAAGGATGCCTTTTCAAAAATTGTGCAATGTGTGGATCTAGGCCTAAGGGTCAGGGGTTCATGTGTGGTAGGGGCACTACTGATTATTGCTGAATATTACTGATTAGTTGAAATGCATTTTTTGTTCCTCTGCCTTGCCTATGGGTATTAAGTAAGCAAACTAAGCAACTGCTAAGTGTATAGTTATGATGATCAATGATGTCTCTTTCAAAATTGTAAATGCCATAGCATCTGGCTTAAAACATGAATCAAATTCACTGGAAAGTTGTTGCATAATGCTCAGGTGACCTATAAGGCCCATGGGCCTCTTGTTTAAAAATCGTGTGCTACTTTCGATTCTTCCCTTGTGTATTTTTATATGTGAAGTAGAGAACAGAGTGGATAAGATCCCCTGTGATACATTGTGATCAAGTGAATGGCTTATAATTTTCAAATTATCATCATATTGTTAAGGCAATCAGAAGTTAGAAAGTAATAGTTATACACTAATTAATTTTTTGTAATCGTTCTTAATAATTTTATTGTAAAGTCGATGTAGTATATGGCTCGACGAAAGAGATGCGTACGCATACACGTACATTGTAGAGTAAAGTTTGGGCATTCTATGACATCCTAAGACAGGGCCCGGTTCTCAGTGCGAAAAGTATATGGAAATGAAAGGGTGCATGTCAAAAAGCTGATAATTTTATCAAATTATTATTCAAATATTCTCATATTGTGTAAATTTTATATACTATAATAAAAAAAAAGGTATCATATCGATCAGACGGAGATAATGTAAGATTCCCAATTTTAACACAGGTGCTTGGGGACAGGATCCCCACCCACAATCCAGTCCACCCCCATCCCTATATAGACCCGACCTCTTCAATTTTTGTCTCATAAATTATACATAGATGACACATTTGTCATTGAATATATAATAATGCGTAAATTAGCTTAAACTAAGATATTTTAAAAAGTAGAGTTACTCATAGGCGTTTGGTTACAGGATGCTATATTTTGTGTATCATGTGTTTTTCTAGGTGTGCCTGAATACCCTCATTAAAATAAAAATAAAAATTCGCCGAAATTAGCACGTTTTAAAAAATGTCATATTTACTGTATATAAAAAGAGTAAAGGAGCGACACTCGCCATCTTGAAAATCTGGGGGTACCTCGGTTCACACTTAATTTTCGTCTATATCTACATTTTTCCTACCGGTGTCGGGTGAGATCTAGCTTCAAAAATGATTGAATGACAATTCCCTATGATCTGTTTACCTACATATGCCGTTCTAAATAAACAAGCAGTGAACCGATTCTTGCACCTGTTTATCGAAAGCAACGGAAGTAGCGATTTCGACTATGTAAAATGTAGAGGCGTCCCGGAAATACATGGAAAATCTAGAGAGGTCAGAAATCGCGCCAAACTTGTTCTCTCTAGATTTTTCGTGTACTTCCGGGACACCTCTACATTTTTCATCGTTAGAAATCGACACTTACATGTACGTTGCTTTCGATGTCTGTACAAGGTATAGAGGATGTTTTGTGTTTACTGCATGTTTTATACGGCAAGTTCAAATCGACAGAGATTTGAAAGGTGTTATTCAATCATTTTTAAAGATAGATCTCGCCCGACACCGGCAGGAAAAATGTGGATATTGATTAAAATCAAGTGTGAACCGAGGTACCCCCTTATTTTCAAGATGGCGAGTGTCGCTTCTTTACTCTTTTTATATACAGTAAATATGACATTTTTAAAACGGGCAAATTTCAGCGAATTTTTATTTTTATTTTGATGAGGGTATTCAGACACACCTAGAAAAACACATGATACACAAAATACGCCATCCTGTAACCAAGCGCCTATGGAGTTACTGTGAACAATGAGCTCACTAAATGATACCCCTCACCTCCTATATGAATATAATGGCCGTGTTCAAGTTTGGCCATCGGAAATCCTAAATATGTGTCGGATCAAAAAGCAAAATAGGAGTTGCACAATGGCAATATGTAAGGAAGATTCTGTAAAAGACTCATCAAATTTCATTCGGTGGTATGAGAGGAATTGCTGATAAGAGATGGGTACTCCAAAGCGTGACAGTCGGACGGACATCCCGATTACTATATACATGTACCTCTCACTTTTCAAGCGGGGGGAGGGGTGTTAATTAAGCTTTTTATATCGGGGAAAATTGCTTCTTCAATTAAAATAAAAGTTGGAAATGTTCAATCTTTTTTTTTTCATTGTTTTTGTTGTTGTTTTTGTTTATCAACAAAATAATTTTGTTTGAAATCAATCTGATTTCAGTTCTCTGAAGTTGATTTATTATTTAAATATTTTCAATTTGGCTACAAAAGTTTGATCTGTTAGTTAACTCGCTCAGGACATGCTCTAAACATTTAAGGATTTTATATATGAATTATTAAAACATAAAATAACCTGCATTATAAATATAACAAAAGTATACAGAGATGCTGAATTAAGAAATTGATAAAATTTCAGTAGTCGTTTTTCTTATAAGGCAAGACCTACTAGGAACTTGTTTATTAAGTTCTCAGTGTATAGGTTACTGGTACCATTATATACGATAGAGAGAAGTGGTCATATTTCCTTGATAACTGACAGTTTTGCCACTTCAGTTCAAGTGCAATGTCTATTCGTAGAATAGATGGAGATGATTTAATCGACAACACCCACAGAGTAAACAGGAAACAAGAAATGTTGAGACATTTCTCCAAGGATATAGATCTCAGTACCAGTAAAGATACAATCACTAATCTATGATTGGAAATGTAGAGATGAGTCATTAATAGATTATAGATATGACCAGTATATCTTTATCATGACTTATTTCTGAGTATCTGAAACATACAGTACTGTACCCTTCAATATATTAAAGAACGATTGGCAGTGTCCATGTTTTGCTCTTAGAAACCCAAAACATATGTTCGATCAAAAAGTAAAATAGGAGCTAGGTGCACAATGGCACGATGTAGAAAAGCTTCTTTGAAAGTTTCATGAAATTTCACACCATTGGTAAAAGAGGAGTTGCGGATAAGAGATGGGTAACCAAAGCATAACTGACGTACGCAGACAAGGACGGGCACCAATTCACTATATACATGTAGCTTCCCACTTTTCAAGCGCTGCAGGGGGGGGGGTGTTATAGGTCAAGCAAATCATGATCAGTTGTGACGTAAGCAAACAAGTAGAATAGTGCTGTATATAAGAACTTTATATTGGGAAAATTTAACCGAACCTACCCAAATTATTTTGGCCCATGCCATAAAATGTCAATGCCAAACGCGGGGAATTCATTATAAACACAATATCTCTGTATAACAAATCTACCTTGAGGAATTTGAACGAAAACAAATGTTTTCCTATAATTTTCTTGTCTAAAATTTTCCCAACAATACAAAAATCTTAATTATCAAATGCAAATGGAGTTATTATTATAGATTCTTATAAAGCGCTATGATACAATCCCACTTTTGCTCATAGAATGTGTTGAGAGAACATAATGTTTTAGAATGTATTTACCAGGCTTCTCTTCCTATTATACCGTGACATTTTCCGACAAAAGGCTTTATTGGACAATTTATCACTTTCAAAAGTATTTTATGTTGTATAAATTTAATTTATTTGGGGGGAAATCAATCTGGTAGATTTTGATGTATAAGTCTTTAGTTTTACATCAAAGTTAATGAAAACATTGGCTCTGATGTGGATAGGGCAGTACTTACTGAAGTGATCAGAAGACTCAATTGCTCCTAAAGTCACCTCTATCAGTTGTGACAATGGCATGGGAACAAGAAATATTTTGTGTACATCGGTCATTATCAAGACAGATAAAGGTAGCATTCCCTACAATATGAATCATTTATGAAAAGAAAATTTGGGAAAAAAAACCATGTGAATTTCTTATTCTGGTGATTTGTTACCTATATGTGTAGTCAAATCAATGGAGTAAACAGTTAACATTGTACACGGTAATAAATATATCACCCTCTGGTTTTCTTTACCAACGTGATGTATTGGGGAATTAGCTGTGGCTGATCTGAGAAACTCACAATCACAGAATATATCTAAAAAGACAGAATCAAATCTGTAGAATTTCAAAGAACTTTATTACTCAAGACCAGATCGGAAAGTGTTTCAAATACAAATGAAAATCAATCATGTTAAATTTTACAAACAGACATACAACTACATTGAAAGTATTAAAATGTAAAAATTATTATTTATAAACAAAGTCATTAAAGTAACATGACAAAAGCACCGTCAGAGAAAAATCCATTTTATACTAAAGAAAATATCTGTACAAAGTTTTATTTTTAAATCAATGCAAAGAATAATAAAGCTTACCGATTAAACTGTTATAAAAGTTTGTCATAATGATCAATTGAACAATAGCCGAATATCAAAGATTAAATAACTTTTGGCAGCTTTAGAATTTTGCGCTACAACTTTCGGTTTTAGCTTGTAAACACTTATTTCTACGCCTCCGCTGACTAGAGAGTTACTTATGAAATTTTAGCGGTAAATTCGAAATACAAAAATTTCAATGTAAACAAAAGTAAAAATTCAAAGAAAATCTTTTCAGAAAATTAGAGGCAAACTATGATTAAGAAATTTTGTAAAAAATAAAGTGAATTGATATGAGTTACAAAGTAACATAAAATGTTAAAACTTTTCTACAAGTAAGTGAGTTAAGTATTTTACTTATCAATGAAAATTAATATGAACACAATACTGTAACAGTTTAACAGTCTAACAAAGAAATCTACAGATTTCCTATAAAATTCCTTAGTTAACCTAAATTAAAAATTACTGACTTAAGTAAATATTGTTATTTAAAGATAAAAACTATTTAAGAAATTTTAGAGTAAAAATTAATAAAAACTTACCTAAAAAGACAGAATCAAATCTGTAGAATTTCAAAGAACTTTATTACTCAAGACCAGATCGGAAAGTGATTCTATTAAAATCACTTACCGATGCGGTCACTCTACAGATTTGAATTCTGACCAATCAGGAAGCAGTATAACCAAATAGTTTAGCCAATTTCGGCAAAAGTTATTTTATGTTTGACACTAATTGCTTAACTAACGAAGGTGTTAACTCAATTACTTATCTGTCCGCATACGCTTTTTTTATAACAAAGACGGATTAAGAAAAGCCGAAACAAAGTACATGTAAACATTTTCCGTGATGAGGAATTTCGTAGTGTCAAGTTAAGTGTATACAGAATTTTATTTCTAACGATGCCGAAATAAGAAAGAATTTACTTATTTACTCATTGGCTTGCTATGACGATTTGATCTTAAAAGACATGCTAATTTCATACAAAGAAAGTGAGAAATGACTTTGTTACCTAGAAATCTAAAATCTAAATATTCGCAAGTGACAAGATGTCACTATCAAAAGAACAAAACATTTTTCCTAAATTAAACTAGACATGACAAGAAACTGTGCAAAATTGAGTAATATTACATGTTGACAGTTTAAAGCATATTTTAATTATCGTTAATCAAGAATCATGAGTTTAAGCTATATTTCAATTTTAACTCATGAATTAAAAATTCATGTATTTATAAATGTTACATTAAAAGTTTAAATCTAAAGTTTAAACTTATCTGCATGTATAACTATTTAGATAGTTATAGATAAGTTTAAACTTTAGATTTAAACTTTTAATGTAACAAATATTAAAATTATTATGTGAAATACAATACTATTTCAACAGATATATAATTTTTAAAATTATAATAAATATATAACGCAAACTGGACAATAGTTTAAAAAAAAGTAAAAGAGCAATATGAAACATAACAGTCAAAGAAGCTTCAAAGGAACCAAAACAAGCAAATTCAAAGAATTGTGGCCCCCCACTTTCGGTGTCTTTGTGGGTGGAATGTCATTTTTTATGACATATTGTGTCAAATATTGTCAAACCTAATGCGCATGTCAGATATGAAAGCCCTTTCTCTTCTCAATCAAAAGTTACAAGGAAGTAAACCTGATAACCCCATATGACGAAATGTAGGTCAAACTCCAAGATCAAGGTCAAAGGGTCAAAGTTCTTGCTATCCAATGAAAGGTCTCCTCACACTGATTACATATCTGAAGTATGAAAGCCCTAGCTCTTGCCATTCAAAAGTTATGGCCAAGATTAAAGTGTTTTCATAAGTACGGAAATCTCCAAGGTGAAGGTCAGAAGAGTTTCTTAAGAAAGGTCTTGCCACAATTATTACATACGTGAAGTATGAAAGCCCGAACGTTCAAAAGTTTTGGCCAAGTTTTTAAAGAGTAAATGTAGGTCACACGTCAAGGTCCAAGGGTCAAAGTTCTTTGTATCCAATGAAAGGTCTCCTAACAATGATTACATATATGTGAAGGTCACCCGCGTGGCGCAGTGGTTAGAGCGTCTGCTCTAGAGTCGCGAAGTAAGGAGTCAATCCTTACGTCGCGGGTTCGAATCCCACTGTGGGACGTGGAGACTGGTCCTTCGGATGAGACCGTATAAACCGAGGCCCCGTGTCGCAGTAGGTGCTGGCACGAAAAAGATCCCTCACTGCTCAATGGCCCTGAGTGCCGAGTATAGGACAAAATTTGCAGCTCTCCACCGGCAAGTGGTGGCGTCTCCATGTGAGTGAAAAATTCTCGAGAGGGACGTTAAACAATATACAATCAATCAATCATATATGTGAAGTATGAAAGCCCTAGCCCTTACCATTCAAAAGTTATGGCCAAGGTTAAAGTTTTTTCATAAGTACGGACATCTCCAAGGTCAAGGTCAAAAGGTCAAAGTTGTTGGTATCCAATGAGGGGTCTTGCCACAAGGAATATATATACATGTATATGTGAAATATGAAAGCCGTAGTATCTACCATTCAAAAGTTATGGCCAAAGTAAAAGTTTGGAAATTATGTGTAAAAGTGGGTCAAAATCCAAGGTCAAGGTCAAAAGGTCAAATTTGGCGATACCCAAAGAAAGGTCTTATTACTATGAATACACACGTGAAATATGAAAGTCATAGCTCCACTAAATCAAAAGTTATGAGCAAGGTTAAAGTTTTTATGATGGACAGACAGACTGACTGACTGACAGACTGACAGACGAATGAGATTTAATGTCCCCTCGCCCCTCGCTTTCGCAAAAGCGGGGGGCAACAAATACTCTATATGCATTCTATTTATAATGAAAAAAAATGAATGACGATAAAATGTTTTTAACAGTCCCTTTGGCAAAGTATGAATTTATTGGGTGAAAACAACTTATTATCGTATATTTTTCTAGAAATAACATTTGATATTTGCATACGTGACAGATATCTGGCTTCCTATCTGGAATTAATATTAAAAATACCGACATTTCCATCGATCTGCTAAGTACACAATCTATACTAAAAAAAACCCTGTATGTAAACTTAATACCGTGATATTTAGGTCAGTCGTCATTTCTTGACACCAATGACATCAACAAAATAAGAAGCATCTTGATCAGTTGACCTGTACCAATTTTAAAATTGTTTTAGAATTCATATAAAAAACAAAATTAATAAAAATTTACAATTTGTTGGCTTGTAATTGAAATACTTTTTTTGTTTCTTATTTGAATATTTCACTGGAAAAAGACGTTAATTGTAACCTTACAATGCATATGATAAGGTGCGATGACTTTCAACTTTTCAATCATCAATGTCCCTTACTTAAGTACAAATATTTCATTACCAAATGCATATTTATCAATTAGCAAGAATATGCTCTTCCTTCGAACAATTTCTAAAACGAGGTAAGTTACTGACCAAAAAATGTTGATGAAACAAGAAAACAAGTCTCATTTAAAGTCATTATTTCAATGGTCGTTTTAATGACTTTGTAAGCAAATGAGGTCCTCCAATCAATCAAATGCTACTAGCCATTTTTATAATAATTATTAGGCGATTATGTACGCACTGAATTGTCTACGTTTTTTTTCGGTATATCCCAATCATGACAGGTAGCACACGGCGGATGTGACAAGTCAGCAGGGGATGCGCACTCTTTCATGGCACCTGATCCCTCCTCTGATGTTTAAGAGGTCCATGTTTGCTTTGCTACTGATTAGTATTGTTAAATGGACTTTTTAGCTTGAATTCTGTTTCTCCTATATTTTAAACATTCAAGTATATCTTATATAACTTAAGTGTATTAAGTTTGTGTCTTGCTAAATGATTATAAATATGTTCAAAACAAAATTACACTATTCGAATGAAAATGGAAAAAACAAAAACACTTAGAGGGATTTTTCAAGTGAAAAGGTTTTGATATGATAGCCCTCTAAAGATTATAAAAGCAAAA
>PRKT01000001.1:2528911-2549047 GCA_003671525.1 Saccostrea glomerata | reverse complement strand
GCTTCGCTCTGATTGGCTGAAACTAAAGTCTCAATATCTTTTTTGTTTTTTGATAAAATCATTTGAAATTTTGAACATAGTCATACATTAGGGAGATCTACAGCCTGTAATATAAGATTTATCATGAAAGCATGTGCATGCACATGTGCTTGCAAGAGCTCGCACGTGCAACACGATAAATGTCCAATATAATTGATACAGACGTAACTATTTGAATTATTGATGAAATGCTTTGAAACTCATATTATAAGTATATATTAGAAGCATAGACAAAATGACATGGTCAAAAAAGTAAGATCTCACGCGCATGCACGTGCGCTTCGCTCTGATTGGCTGAAACTAAAGTCTCAATATCTTTCTTGTTTCTTGTCATAATCCTTTGAAATTTTGAACATAGACCAACATTATAAAGATCTACAGCATGATATATAAGAATTTTCATGAAAGCATGCGCATGCCAGCGTGCTGCAATCTGATTGGCTGAAACTTTAAATCGCTATATCTCCTTTGTTTTTTGACGAAATGCTTTGAAATTAAAAACATAGCCATGCATTAGGATATCCTACAATATGATATAGAAAAAAAAATCATGAAATCACGCGCATGCACGTGTGCTGCAATCTGATTGGCTTAAACTTGAAATGGCTATAACTCCCTTGTTTTTCAACCAAACTGGATGGGATTTAGAATATAGATAGATATAAAAGACTTCTACAAGAAGGTATGGTCATCATGCACTTGCACGCATGTGCGTGCATTTGGAATGAGTGAAATGAAAAATACCCTTGAAAGAGTGATTTTTCTTACTTTTGGACTGAATGCTTTAATATATTGTATAGTAAAATATGAAGATAGTGTAGACAAGATGAAATGATCATAACACACATGCATTCACATGCGCACGGGTGCAATGCTAAAATTTTAATATAATGGTATTTTTCTGAGAAAACGTTGTTAAAGTCAAAAATGCACAGACTTTGTCTTATTTAATGAAGCTTACAGGGAATATGGCACCAAAAAGGAGTTGGGGAGCGTTTGGGGAACATCTGTAACGGTTCCCGTTACAATTAGCACTAGTTTATATTGGTATTCATATACAATTATTCATTTTATATCCTATTATATTTGCATGTATCTTTTCTTCGATCTTTCTTTTTTTAAACTAAGGCCTTTAAATTAATCGTTCAATATCCCTATGAAATTGATAAATATACGATTGAAATGAACATGTATCGAATTAGAAAATACGCAAGCGTGAAAACAAAAATTGGTTTATTCATTAGGCCAAAAAAGATTTATAAATTTTCTCCAATGTTGAACCAAGTTATATTCTTTGTCTTAACTATGAGTGTGCTACACGTGACCAGTAAGGGAGAAAAAAACACTTTGAAGGGTTTAGAATTTACATGTATTCTATTGTAGCAGTATAGTATCAAGGATTCTGATATGCTGTTTAGAAGTGCAATTTAAATATCGTGTACGTTTATTGTGCCTTCTTATGAGGATTTAGTATTTGCAGCAATTGCAGAGTATCCTCTCTTTTTCTGATAATTTCTATAGACTAGCTAATTCAAAATGAGATTCTTCTATGGATTTTAATATCTTTGATAAACAGTGCTAAATTTTATTATAATTTCAATGAATTTTGGCCATATGTTTTCCACACTGTACCGTAAATTTGTTCATTTACATTTCAAGCAAGTCGAGAGGTTATGTAAGAAATGAAGATATGATGAATCACAAAACAAAGCTTATTTTCAATTTTATTAAATGTGCAAACGTCATATTGTAATAGTCTGCTTGATGGTATAAATATTTTCATACATTTAAAATGTTAAATATTCAGAATTGAACACTATGATCCTCTTTCATTAAGGTAATTGCTAGTCCACCTCTCCAAAGACAGAGTCAGTCTGACTATCCATACGTATAACGAAGCTCCTTGATCGTTGCTTTGATATTCGTGGAGTAGGTAGTAGTGGGGTAGGAATGGTTTCACTTCTTTCAAGATAGTTGATTGGCGGATTTCCTTACTCTCCCTTGGTGAACACTCTTGCAAACTCACGTCTTCCACTGGAGGAAGGGGCAATCTAGTGTCATCAATCAAAAAACTTCGAAACTGTGTCCTTTCTCGTCCTAGTGATAATTTTTTCGGAGACAGCATCACGCCAGCAGACAAAGATGGTTTGAGCAGACGTTCACTTGAAATACTGTTAGTTGGAGAAGTATTGCCTCTCGGTGACTCGTGAGTCATTTCTGACATCACACGAGTTATTCTAGATCTAGGACGGGAATGTCATGACATTTGGCTGTAGAAACAGACCATCTACTGTTTGATTCAACTGAGGCACCAGAATTAACGAGCATGGAATCGACACTGTCTGCGTTGGTGCTTTGCAGAGAAAATCAACGATCATTATCAATTCGTGGTCGTTTGACAACTGTGTGTTTCAGGAGATTGTTTTTCTTTTTTGATGATTTTGATTTATCACTCCCAAGAGAAGATGAGCTTGACATACATGCGCGGGTTTCTTCAAGACAATTTTCACTGCTTACATTTACCTGTGACGATATTTGTCCATGTATCGTCACTGCTGAGGACTGTCTTAAGAATGTTGGGATATCTCAACAGAGTTCGTGTTCCTCTCTTGGTCGAGGAGACCTTCTGATTAATCTAAAAATATGTGTTGGTGTGGTTTCAACATTTCTCCTCCTAATAAAATTGATGAAAGATTTTCGCAAAGCACCACTTACTCCAAAAAGAATAAATGGTTGGATGAAACTAGCTATTGTATAGAATAACAGACTTATTCCAGCGAGTTTACCTTGAATATCGAGCCAGAAAAATGCAAGAGTCTTCAGACAAAAAGCTATGATATAAAGGACTGACAACGGAGAATTTAAATAAGACAATGCTATTGTTGCTCTTATTTCGACCCTTGGAAGCATTATCGTTTCATTTATTTCACGAAAGCTTGTTAGCGTTGGAAACAATGACGCCCTTGCCATTCCTATTCTTTCCTCTCTCAATCGGTTTTCCGCCTCTGTCTCCTCTATAGGATTGACTGATATCCTGTTTCCCCCTGCACAGCATGATGTTGTCTTCATCAAGGTAAGAATGGAAAAGAACGTTACAGCCATTAGAGGAATGACATACATCATCAAGTTGATAAAAAGCGGGAATGTATCCGCGGACAAAACGCAGTGGTAGATGCCCGGCATGTATCTGTAGCTGTTATTTTGCAACAGAGGAAATCCAGACAGAAGACCTACAAGAATAAATTTGATGTTAGGTAAAACAAAACTTAAAGTCAAAACAACTTTTTAACGTGAATAATTTGGATGTTTAAGGTTAAAAAAAAAATAGTTAATTATTTTTTTTTTCAAAAGTAGGGATAATGGATATGTGGCATTATAATACTTACAAAACAATTTCTCAATATATCTTAACGAACTACTAAGTATAACGCGTACGAAAAAAGTAACAAAGGTTTTATTCCAACAGACCTGTTAATTTAATCGTAATTCGAAACACTGGTGCATAAAACATTTTGAATTGTGATCGCTTTCTTTGACCTGTTCGCGCAAAAATTATTTCTCTATTCCGTGTTAATGTATTTTATTTAAATTGTAATTGAAAAGGGGCTTCGGCAAATAATTATAATTAGTGATGGAAGTCTTGTGATACGTAATGTACTGTTATGTACGTTTTATTTTTACCATTACTCTATTGTTTCTCCATTATTTTTTTGAATATCAATAAACATTGAACGTTAAAAAAATACTTTAAAATATACTATTATTCACGTATTTGTAATAAACAGTGTACATCCAGCTTTGTCGCTTTGTGCCTAAAATTTTGTAGCCCAGTCCTCATTTACAAGCACGTGTCCGCAGATACATGTAGCAGCGGGTATGTCGATTTGAAAATCCGTTGTGTACTCCGATAGTTACAAATGGAAAATTGGGTTTGAAATAATCATGATCATGTCGACTCCTTTCATATCATTCAATTTCACTCTATTTCACTTGTTTAAATCAATCGTAATCGCTTGTGCATTTATTCATTTCAAGTTTTATGCCTTTTGATAGCCGAAAAAAAACCACGAGCTAGGTTTACACCATTTTCCCCTGTATTTATCGAAGTGGTAATTGTTTTATGAATCTTAAACTACATGTACGCATGCATGATAATTGTAAGTGGAGTTAACGTTTCTAATTCACCGGGGGAAATCCAACATGAAATTAAGCACTTTTGAGTTTGCAGTTATTTGCTACTAAACTTAAAATGATATCGTACAAAATGGTATCCTATTTCGTCCAATAAACAGAATATTTTACATGCCTGTACATGTACAATGTCAGTACAAATTTAATTGATGCAAAGCATCAAATTGGGTGCAAAGCAAAAAACTTCTTTCACATGAAGGAAAGCACGTCAAGATATTCAAAGCTGAAATAGTTTTTCAATTCTATTTCAGGCTGTTTTCAAAGGAAAATAAAAAAATGATTTTACCGCATTTGCTCATAAATAGATTTATCGATGTTAAAAAAATCATGTTCATTGATGTATAAGAAGAATTTATTGTCATCCAAATGAAGGTGTAGGCCTGTCCGAGCCTCGATACCCTGGATCTTGATTACGTGATAATGCTCATGGTTTCTGCAGAGCAGGCTATGCTGCAAACCGCAGTGCAAAATTATCTTCATGATCTTTGTGTCATTTGTATAGATGTAGAGCAAATTCAAAACAATTTTTACTAGAAGTTGAAAAACTCAATTTTTTTATTCACCATGCACTTTAACCACATCATCATTATCCAGAAAATCAAGAGATTTCTTTTCAAATCTTACACACTCTCAGGCTGGGGAGTATCTGAGGTAAACTCTTTTTATATGACCATAAATTATCGATGATCACGAGATATTAATGACAATGAAATTGAAATATATTTCAACATTTATTATTAAGTTTAAACAAGTTTTTAAAATATTTTACGCATTATTTTTACTTGTTATAATTTACGAATTATTTTATTGAAGTAATAAAAAAAAGTCTCATTTCCCCATGTGCACTCTCTAACACAATCACACAAAGATTGGCCGCTACCGCAGCCGATAATAATTAAATGTATGAACTTTTACATAGAAGAGCGGCTAAACATATACATCAAGAGCTTTCAGAATACGATTTTACAAAATTAGAAAATTCGTTATTGCCTATTTATCATAAAATATAAATTAAATTCTTTCCTTAATTATTGAATTACTATGCATTTAACTAGGTACTTAAATTATCGATTCGCTCTGATATTTGGTTGTATAATGATTACAATGTATACAAACGTCCATCTGGTCAGTCATTGTTGCTTGACGACGTCTTGTTTTCTCCTCTCACGTTGGTAGCGCGTATCAATAGAGGTATGAACACAAGCTTGTAAACAAAATAAACGGCAATTCACTAAAAAGGAAAACCAGAAGAAAAAAATGTCTGTGTAGATGAAAAACACAACTCATTAATCTGTTTTTGAACGACCCCATACGTTTTTTTTCTTTCTCCCACACTATGCATTTCGACTATACGGAAAAAAGATCACTAGATCCTTTGGTTATATTAAAAGAAAGGTGTTGGACCTTCAAACGGCACTATATCCGAACAGCTATTATACAGCCTATCAAATATATCACGGCGTCAATAAAAGAATTATTTAGATATTTCAAAAAATACTACTTTCATTCCAAGAAAAGCCACGCAGCTGTATACAGACATTCCAAAATAATGTTTCATGGACCGACTGGTTGTTAAATTCCTCTCATCACTATAAGTACCCCATCCCTTAAAATGAATACAATGCACGTCTTCCTTCTAAGCAGAGAATGTCAGTCGGTTGATTTGTTTTTGTACATACATATATACATGTAGCTTAGGCGTTGAATTCCGAGACTGAAAGTTACGACCTATTTTTATGTAAACCAATAATAATACATGACATGTTATGCCCTGCCATGAATATAGCCAAGGCATTTGGTGTTTGTCGGACGTCTTCCATCCTTCCTACTTTCTGTCCTTCCGTCTCTCCTTCTGTCACACTTTGCCTTTAGCTCAGTTCAAAGCTCAGTTTCAAACAAACTATCCAAGATATTTTTGTCAATCTTCATATACTGATAGAAATTAATTAGAGTTATGCAATTGCATTAACATTTTTTTAAACTTGACATTATATACATGTACATGTATATACCTCACTTTTCTTAAATTAGTGTTTAGCTCAGTTTTAAACATACCATTCAAAATGGTGTTATCAAACTTCACATGTTGATGCATACTTTAATGGCATCACCATTTTTGAACTTGGCCTTTCTTTTGACCTTGACCTAACTCTTTTTATCTCAATTTTAGCTCTAACGAGAGTTAGTTATTGCTTAGCACAAGGTCATTTAGAAAGATCAAGGTCACACGTACTAGTATTCCTTTACAGTCTTTTTCCTAGCGAAACATTGTAAGTTGCTTTTCTTACAAGGTTTTTTACTTGTATATCTTTAGTATGTGGCTTTTGACCTCGACTCAAGGTTACGTCTTCTAGTCCGTAGCTCCAACGGAAGACCTATTCGTTGCTTTGCAACGAGCTCGGCTCTAGTACTATATCAACAATTGTATTAAGTACATGTTTAAAGTCCGTTAATTATCATACAATTTCTTCTTAAAGAAAAAATTAATCATTCTGTGTGTGTTTTATTAAATGACGGAATTTTCAATCCCTGGCCGGATTCTGCTCGTGTGTACACTTGGTAAACTGTAGGGTATAAAATGTGTACAGCAAAACCAGAACTGGTTCGGAGATTCGGGTTCGTGTTGAAGTTCAGCATACCATTTTATATAGAACTTGAATAATGTAAGTAATTTCTGCGACTATTACATTAGTATATTTCAGTAATTTTCAAAACAAAAAAGGTTTTCAGTTTAGAAATTTCCGACCCTGTCCTGATTTTTCTAACTCGGCCATTTTAAACACAAGTTGTTGCAGATGCAAATAATAGAACAAACTATAGTTCAACAGGGATTGTATAATTTTTATTAATCAGAATACGCATTCATATGATCTAATTAAGAAAAGAAAAGTTTTGTCTGCCATCGTAACTTCTCGGCAAAACAAAATGTGTTTCTCCGAGCTCGCTGTATGCGTTTGACAGCTCCATCGCACGTGTGTAGACCAAGGCTAATGTTGGTCTTGCGGACACAGGTATGTGTACTGTTTGTTAGGGGACTGGGTGACCGTAATGCTACGAACTCACGAAATTTACACCAATTCCATAATTAAACAGTGCAGTTTTTTTTTAATTAAAGTCATTACAAGAAACATATTGACGCAAGCGTCAAAAATCGGCCGCAAACCAATTTATATAACTGTTGAAATTATTTCAGAAACTGAAATTTGCTGGGTTTTTTTTTTAATTTCTTATATTTATCTGTTAAAATATCCTCGTGACACAAAAAAAATGCATGCGACAATGCCGATTTTCTTCATGCATAATGCATGTACAATATTACATGTATAGGCAATATAAACTGTGCATAGTCCATTGCGTCTCTGCACTCAGTTTGGTACAACTTAACGAACTCTGGTGAATTTGCTGTTTAAGTAGTTTTTACATAAAACATAAAACTTAGCTATAGTTTTACCTTAATCAAAACGCAACAAATATATAATATGTGGGGCTCCTCGCTCTCTCTTAGAGGATGTTAACCCCCCTCCCCCCAACTCCTTCTAGATCCACCATTCTTTCAATCTCTTTGTTTTGGTGTTGATACATGTGGCGGGAAAATGTTTGGCACATTGTAAAACGCCCTATATCCTAGTCTCCTGGACTAACATGTCGTAATATTCTTTGCTTTTAAGAAATCAAAATTTCATCATATTTTTGAAAAACATCCATAGGAAATGTTTAAATATCAAACCACCCATGTGTCCAGTAACTTAATTCTAGCCTTATGCAGGCCTCAAAATTATCAACTTTTTTTTTTAAAATTTATTCTTTAACATTCAATAATTTCTCTTTCATAAGTGTTTGTCTGAACTAGCATTCAATGTACAGGACCTGCTGTTTAATATTTGAATAATTTGTTAGATACTCTTAAAGAGTGCTAGCTCTAAAGTCAATCCAAACAATACTTAATTTGGAGAAGAACTGAACATGGAACTAAAAAAAAAACAAAGATCAGGTGACATGAAATTTATTTTCAATACGTTAAAAAAATTGAATTTATCTCCAAACATTGTGAATCCCCCCCCCAAAAAAAAGCCCCTTCTCCTTCAATAATTTCCAAGTGATTGAATTTCAAATGAGAAAATTTGATGAGATATTTATTAATCACAACTTGTAAGATGTATATAATGATTAACAGAAAGTCAATATAGCAATTAACATTCAATGTTTTGAATCATAACATTAAGAAAATATGGTAATTATTCAACCTGGAATCTTTTAAATGTGTAATTCACAGCAATAATAAATGGTTCATATATTAAACTGTTTTACAATACACAGATGAACTGTACTTCAGAAAAAAAGAAAAACAAAAGGCACACCCAAATCACAGTTATATCATAAAACAAATTATAAAAAAATAATTTCTGCAAAAATACAGATTAAAGGCCTTCATCTAGCATTTTGCACTTAATAGAAGAGTCAACAAAATTCATGTATATACAATAAGTAGATCATTACTCTAGTAGTTCTACATAAAATCAAAATGCACTCCAATACTTGTAAAATTATCACAGTTCTTATAATATATAAATAAAGTCTCCAAGGACGAAATATTTGTGAAATCTCTATACAACATTATAACTTTCACACTCAGTGTGCAATAATTCAAGCACTCTGACAAACATTGAAATGTTTTGGAGTTGTCTGCCCTTCAGTCATTCAGTTGACACAAGAGTGCAGCCCCTTTATATATCCAGTAGTCTTGAGGCTGCTTAGATGGCAGGTGAACAAACACAACAAAGTTAGTGGAATGTCCTGCAAAAAAAGAAAAAAAAAACTAATGTGGAGTGGTTTAATCCTGTATTGAACATCCTTCATGTTGTAAATTAGCATTGCACTGTTACTAAACTGTACACTATATTAGTAAAATACTTTAAGAAAAAATCTCCAAAATTTTGGTTCTCCAAATTTCAGAGAAAAATGTAACTTTAATTCAAGTGTCAGGACTTTACCTGATCTTACTTAAGAAATATTCAAAGAAAGACAAAGTAATTAAATGGGAAGGAAAGCACATGAAACACACATCGGTGTAAATTAGTAATTTCTTATGTTTAGACGGGTAGATAAATCATCATTGTTCACACAAATTCCTGCTCTCTGGAGCATAATAATATTGACTAAAATTCTATGGTTTGTAACATATTTAACTGTATCATGTTTTACCTGTTGTGGACAGGACTCCAGCCCTGGCTGACGTCTTATACTGTGGGGCGATGTATTCTGCCTCGTCAGGCACAAAGTGCATCCTAGGCTCCATGTGGAACATACAAAGGTCTGAGTTCATTATGCATTTAATGGAGTCCGTGACCACCATTTCCTTCTCGTCCCTGCGGAACCCACCCATAGATATTCCATGAACTAACACACCATCTTGAGGAGATGGTAGCTGCAAGGAAAATAGAGATATTGATAGATTGATTGATTGTATACTGTTTAACGTCCCTCTCCAGAATATTTCACTGATACGATTTAATCCCTGAAAGGTAGCAAATTAATTTATGCGTTTTCAATTTCTGCGGTTGCACTATACCGCAAAAAATTATTGACGGGGTACAATATACAACACTGCCATAATTACGTTTTGTAAAACCAGGTACACGATTCAAAGGTGCATCAGAGAACATATATACACACAAGTTCATTAATAAGCAGCATTTGCCATGTGAAGAAAATAAATGCCTTTAAATTTGATTTTAATTTCTCTCTGGTAAGCCTAACAATGTATAGAATCTTCATCTAGATTTTCTTGTACATGAAATAAAGGGTTTTAAAGATATTCCATCGAACAAAAGCAGCCCTGAACAAATGAAAATTAGCTTTAAAATGTACGTTACATTCGATTAGCCTATTTGTAACAGCGCATCTGTACAAAATCACTGACAATAGAGAGCCTTTCGTTTGCAAATATACTTCCTTCCTAACACAGTACATGTAGCTTTCCCAACACTTATATCAAGAGATCCAGACAATGTTGATAATGACAGCGTGAACAGTGTGAACAAAATTTAACAAACGATTTTCATAATTATAAATTTTGGAGATGCATAGTTTTGAAATTTCTGAAGATAAATCGTGCGGGTTGAATTTTATTTGAAGTAATTTTTATCACTTTGGTGTAATTTTTTGAGTTATGTCGACAATATCAACAAAAATTTTCCTTTTTGATGATAAGTGTCGAATTGATTTACAGAGAGGACGAGTTAAGCTGATGTTACAGCTTATTTTTCTTTTGCACATTCATTGACGGGGTTTTAAAGAGCGATTTGCTTACTTGAAATGTGTATCAATTTAATTGTTGTTGTTGTTGTATACAATAACATTTGCTTGAATTGCATGATCATATCATTTGTCAAGAAATCACATTTCCCGTGGGTCTTTTGAGGTCTATAAATTGAGTATAAAATCGAATTTTGCACAATTTACCAATAAAGAATTCCATTTCATAGGAAATGTACCATTGAAGTATGGTATCTCGAATACTGATATTTAGAACACTGGATATGCTGAGGTCACCCTGATGTTTCATAGATATATTCTTATTATATGACATTTCTAGGAAACTTCATCTGTCCATTCCTGGTCCCAGGATTATGATATTATCATGCAATTCAAGCAAATCCATTGTATACAACAACAAAAACAATTAGGCTTAAGTCAAAATTTCAATCATTCGTTGTTAAATGAAATTCATAATTTGACATATCAGCAGATTAAATATACAGATTTTCATAACATTTTTTTTGCATTTTGAACTTCTTAACTTTAAGAAAATGTCAGCGCCATATTCATTTTTAGGCATGATAAAGATGCTTCAAGATTCCAGGGTTTGATATATTTGTATGAAAAAGAGAAAAAACACATAGATCCTAAATATTTCTCACAATGAGATTGATACAGAGCTTGCAATAAAAAATACAGCCATAACTTTTTTTAAAGATAGATTTTACCATAAGCAAATTATTTTTCCTTCAAGTTCTACATAACAATTATCAACAGTTAAAAAAGGGACATTGAGAAGGATAAAAATACTTATTCTCAAAATTGCTGATTTATCTTACAATAGGAAACGGTACAATTTCTTATTTCTCAAATATTCATTTTATAACACAGGAAATACTATTCCAAAAATAGATACAAAAAAGACTGCATGAATAACAGACGATTTAAAATAGAGAAAATGATAAATATTGAATTGATAAAAAAACACTAATTCTTTGACAAACATATTATCACTTTTAAAGTATTGATACTTGAAATGAAAGATATGCAAGTTAAACTATGTTGATTATATCGATTTTCTTACATTAATCTTTGGAAAAATTTACATATTCTAAACCGCGTTGCTTCCTGAATCTTGTTATAAGGATCTTGTTGTAATGAACGTTGGTAAGATTCTGTAGCTATCGGGAAATCCCCAAATATTTGTTAAAAGATTCATAGTATTTGCCATGAAATATCTATAAAATGAATAGGTAAATAAATCCCTAATCATAGAAAGCCAGAGTCTGTAGATCTCGTATATGTAGTTGTGACGTCACACTGTCACCAAATTTGTGATAATTCAGTATCAGTAACATAAGTAACATAACTGGTGATCGGATGAACAATATAGACCCGCTATTCTACTTGCTAGTCTTATGCTTTAGTATTAGTTCATGAATGTACCCTGTATGTGAACTGACTGTATAATCTAAAATTTTTCATCATTACAATCCTCACTTAATGACTTATAGGTATCCCCAACGTGTATCGTCTCTACATATCTACATTCAAATGTCCATGGTGCATTAAGTATTGCAATTCTATTCCGTACTGTGTTTTGCATTATCAAATTAGTGACAGTACATATCACATGTCCTGAAAAATACATAGCAATGTAAAAAAATGTCTGGGGCAAAACCTTAGGTACTTGACAATTTTAACAATAGGGTATTGTAACTAGCTCTATAACAACAAGAGGCCCATGAGCCACATCGCTCAACTGAGTACCTTTGGTTACCTTTTATAATTTGTTTTACCTATTACTCCCATCCCCCCTCCTGTAATAAATTTAATAATTTAGAATCTACACTACCCTAGCATGCTTCCATATAAGTTTCAGCTTTCCTGACCCAGTGGTTCTCAAGAAGAAAATTTTAAAGATTTTTCATAAATATTCCTTTGTAAAACATGAATTCCATATTGTGGCCCCGTCTTACCCCAGGGGATCATGAAATAGAGAATTTTAAATTGACACTATCCCAGGATGCTTCCATAAAAGTTTCAGCTCCACTTGCCAAGAAATTCTTAAGAAGAAGATTTTTGAATGATTTTTTGTATATATTTCTATGTATATATTTCTATGTAAAAATTAGATTTCTAATCGTGGCCCCTCCCAACCCCACTAACCAAGGATGCTTCCACATAGGTTTGCTCCACTGGCCCATTTAAGAGGAAGATTTAAAACGTATTTTCTAATGTATGTCTATGGAAAACTTTGATTCCCTATTGTGGCCCCGCCCTATCCCCAGGGGTCAATATTTTAAAAAAATTTATATTTACATTACATTACCCCGGGGTTCTTTTATATATGTTTAAGCTACCCTGTTTAAAACAAAATAAGCTCCCCTAATGAAAACAAAATAAACGTAATTATTTACTAATTTTGGTCTCTAATCATAGGTAATGAGTGCTTTATCAGTTTGAGTAACTTTGGGCTAGTTTGGTTGAGTACTAATCGCATTCTTGGTATATCTTATTTTACACCAGCCTAATATGGCTTGTACACATCCCTTAAAAAATCACTGTCAAGATTTGAAATGAATATACATACACGTATATTATCACTTTGTATAGACTCATTACATTGCTCTTTGTGAAAGTGTGCTTATTCCGAACAGAGTTGTTCCATGAATTATGAAATATGAATCTTGTCGTAATGAATGTTAGTATTAGATTCTAGAGCTACACGGAAGTCCCAACATATTTTTCCAACAACCTCTTTAGTGTCCCTCATTCCTCTCCTAATCCTGACTTCTGTCTCTTTATACATCATGGTGACAGGAAAGCCCTGGATTTTTATGTCATCCGATGCAGAAGGCATAGTTGGTCGTGAATCTATGTGTTATATGTAACAGCTCCCTGGTTTACCTTTGCTTATTTATCGACGCCATTAAATCTCAAATCCAAACTAAAAAGTGTAAGATAAAAATCACATGGATGCAATTGAAAGTGTAATATTAAAATCTCTTAGGTATTACATAACTGTTTCCGATATGACTCAGCATTTTTCAAGGTTTTTAGTCATTTAATATATGGCAAATTAAATGTGCATCTAAACACGGAAGTCACATGATTTCGTATGAATGCTTTCCAAATTGAAGCCTGAAAATTGCTCATTTTAATAAAGAACCGTGTTGTTCAGTATTTCTCTGTAATATATTCATACAAACAAGGCCAATTTATTTTGATATAATCAACAGATGCTTTTTTCTATAAAAATTGAACTCGTAAATTTACTAACATGGTCATTGGTCATTTTCAAAATTATTTCCTTAAACCACATTCTGAATACAGACACAAGTACTCAGTTGATGTCATAGATTTGCTGAGTTTTTGATTGACATATTCTATGTGTTTTTATGAAATCAGGTATTCCAACAATATATTGGATTTCCCATTGATACCAATTGCCCTCCGTTTTTAGCAGATTCATTTTATATTCATCTGAAGCAGAATTTGGGCACAATCTTATGCGTGAAAAGAAGAAAACAAACTTGCTGTGTCCTTTTACTCGACATTTAGAGATATTGACGACGTATTGTCAATTAACAAGGATACTTTTCATTTCTACTCGATGCAATATATTCTGAAGAGCTTGGGATAAAGTTTGATAAGTCTGTTTCATACTTTGATGGTAATCTGATACCCAAGCTATATGATAAACGTGATGACTTTAAGTTTTCTATCGTCAACTTCCCTTACTTATGCAGCAATATACCTTTGTCACCTGTATATGGAGTGTATATATTTCAGTTTATTCCATATGCAAGAGCATGCTGTACGTATGAACAATTTCGAAAACGAGGTAAATTATTGACAAGCGAGTTGATGTATCAAGAATATCAGCAATCTCGTTTATAGTCATCATTTCATAAGTTCTATGGTTGATACAATGACCTTGTCAGCAGATACAATTTATCATTGAGTGAAATGCTGACTGACTCTTTTAATACTAATTGTTAGTCCATTATTTATACCTTGAATTGACAACGGATTTTTGTTATTAGCCGATCATCACCATTAGGACACGGCGGGTGTGACCGGTCGGCAGGGGATGCTCACTCCTCCATGGCACCTGATCCCAAATCTAATGTTTCGGACGTCCCTGTTTGCTCTGCTCTTATTGCTTGTCAATAATTTATCTCGTTAAGAAATTATTCAATAAACCATAAGGGAATTTAAATAGAGGGTATGCTCCCTTTGTAGATTTAGAATAAAAGGAGACGGCAAAAGCTATTTAAAGTGTAAAAAAAAACTATGATCATAATGTTGTAATACTAATAAAAAGCATAACATCAACAGCACATGCTTTGTTAATATGAAGTATAAAAAGTGAGTAAAATTCAATTCCTAAAGACATTAACAGAAAATTAAGATTAAAAAAAAACATATTTCCATGATCTTCTGCTTTTATGTATATTTTTCTTTTCAGCTCATCCCCGTCTTTAAAAAAAAACCATATCTTTATCAACGCGAAAAATCGCATTTATTTTCATTTCTTGCATTGATATAGAAATCAGAGATTAATATTACATAAAATGTGTAGATTTTACATATACGTAAATCACAAAATCACTTTTATTATGTTCAATACATTGACAGTGAAAATAAAATTTTATAACCTGATGATTTATGTTGATAATAATCATAAACATGATATTTACAACTAAATTTCTTTAAAATATTCAAGATTGCCTTTCGATGCTCCCTGCAATATTTGTAATATTTAAAGGATTACAAGGAAAAAAAAAAAGAGTAATGAAGTCCAAAAATGGGTAAATCCTCCAAATCAATGTTAAGTATAGCACACTTAAGCCATTCTTTGGTACTTCCGGTTTGACCGGAAGTGACGACGATGGACGGAAATTAATATTTAAGCTTCTAGTGAGACACGTTACCCAAAAACCTGTCAAAAACGGCAAAAATATGCATTTTCTGACTACTTCCGGTTCGACCGGAAGTGACGTCATCGGACGTATTTTGACGACCCCATTAGATAATGCTTGATATTTTGAACAACTTTGTTTCTTTGATGCATAACAAATTCTCAATACTTTTTGAGATATCTAGAAAAAACTCTTGGCCCCTCTAGGTCCCTTATTTAGGTGTCAGCCCTTTTTCCGACATATCATTTGAAAGATCTTCTAATTCTGCACAAATTATGTTTCTAAATATTTTAACAAAATATTTTTAGTTTAGAAGATAAAAAGAAAAATATGAGTAATTTTTGGTTCTTTTAAGCGTTCTAATTTTTGACCCCTATATAGCGCCATTTTGAATACAGAAATCGAAAAACAAAAACCGATGTGCACAACTTCAATCCTTCTTTTATCTAAAATCAGTAAAATTTCTGCTCCAGCTTTAGCCGTCTCTGAGCCTTTGTCTGGAAACGAAAGCCTATAAATTTTCTTTAAAGGAAATAGCTCAAAACCGGAAATGGCTTTTTGAAATTTTAGACATCATTCTGATAGAGTTTATTAACGTCTATAACGACTGAAAATTTGAGCGAAATCCGTTGAGAAATGAGCGAGATATGAGGCCTCAAAGTTGCGGTCTAGGAAGCAGAAGAAAAAAAAAGAATAATAATCTTTACCAACAGAATCAGTAGAAGGTCTTCCGTTGGAAACGGAAGACCTTAATAATTAAAATCAGATTTTTCAAAAAGGCATTAAAGATCAAAGTACGGTTTATCACAATATTGATCGCGCTATTTGACGAGAACTTAATATTGTACGACTTACTATAATTAGTTCGTTCTGCATTCTATTATGTAAATTGCGCTTTTTCATCTTACTTGGATTTTAATTAATAAATTAAGAAAAACAAACAAGGGAAATGTTTATTTTACAAATAACATTCCGATAAAAATCTCGCACGATTAAAAACGCACACGATTGAGTCTGATACACGAACGATCTCGCACGTTACACAAACGATCTCGCACGATACACGAACGATTCTACACGATTGGTTTGTCAACAATAACGTTCCAGCCACTGTATGTTTTGGAATAATTTCTTAAAAATTAAAATCTTAAAAAGTTGATATAGAATCCCCTTCAAATAATGCGTACATGCATAAGCTTGCGTTAAGATATCTCAAATGGTTTCTTTAATACTCAAGTCCGCATATAGTTTAAAGAAATATGTATAACAGAATAATAATCGTAATATGTTACGTAATGCCCATAAACTCTGGATATTTTTTTGTAATGCAGTACATTATCTGCACATGCAATACTAATTTGGTGACACTACACATAAGAAACATTACTTTGAGTTCAAGTTTGTATTTTGTTTAATGCCCCTCTGTAAAATTTTTCAATCTTGTCTAATAACTACATACTCATTTTCATTTATAAGCGGGGAGATATGTGTGCTTAAAAGCATAAAGCAGAGGATAACTATAAATAGATCTATCAGGTAAAGGGTGATAACTACGTCAAAACAACAAAATAAGGGAGATAACTCTTCTACCTGCTCCTCCTGTTTTCCCTTTTCGGCTTTCTCTTTTTCTTGTCGCGCTTTTTCGGCTTTTTTCTCTTCTCTCTGTAAGGGTTATACGCCAGCCACATTAAATCAGGGTCAAACAGATTATGTCAATTTAATATATCTGCCTTGTGTGATCAGTGTGGCTTTTGGCTCAGATTCTGAAAGAGTATCTATATGGGGGGTTTTCCTACCTTAGACATAAAGACATTCTAAAGCAATTGATATGTCCATCTATAAAATAAGTGCATGAAATATCACACAGCTTTAGAGGGGTGCTACAAAAACCTTGTAAGGAGGTTTATATAATTATATTAGATAATAATTTTTAATTAATAATATTTTTTTTTACAAGAAATACTCATGAAAGCATGGTTTTCATATCATTGTGAAGCTAGGAATTCAAAGTTATTGAATATTGGTGATCTGTTATGATAATTTCATTAAAGCTTGATTGTATTCATTAATTTTTATTTTATAAGCTAGTAGATTTTCAAAGCAAACTCAAAAGAACCCTCCCCCCCTGAATAATGCTGCCTGTTGAAGTTAATTAACCAATGACCTCTCTTATACATGTATATTTATTTCATTCCTTCTCCCATTCCATAAATTCTAAAATAATCTCATTCTAAAAGTTTTAGCCTAGCTTTCCCTGTAAGAATTTACCCTCAATTTTTCTTGAAAATAAGTATTTATTTAGTTTGGTTTGTAAATCTTTTTTTTTATTATTAATCATTTATTGATATTTCTTGTACAGGGCAAACTTTTTTTATATATGGAAATTAACATGCTAGAATTAATTTAAGCCAATTTACAGGTACGCTGCAAGGCAGTTAAATAATACACAAAGATGGATACACATTATTTATCACACACATGCAAATAATTTTTTATAAATGAAGTAATTCACACTGCAGATAATTAAGACCACACAAGTTTTACATGCTAGTACAAGGGATTGCCACACAATATTATACACATGTATCACACACTGCAACGAGTATCTGATTAGATGTGAAGTCATAATATGTTATGCACATTACACAATACATAGAATACATCACTTTAATAATCATTCAGTAAATTAATGCAACCAGAAAAGGTCTTAACCAACACCCCACCCCCACCCCAACCTAAAAAAAATGAATGTGACCAAGAAGAAAACCAATTGTTCCCATTATTCAATTTTAATGGATTCTGAAATAAGTCTTTTCTGTAAAGTTTTCATGCAAATTAAGCAAAATTTAAAAGAAAAAAAATCTGATAATTTTATGCAAAGCATTCATGCCACTTTAGAAATTCCTACTTGCATAACATTCCAGTCATTAAAACGACCATTGAAATAAAGACTTTTAATGTAACTTGTTTTCTTGTTTCATCAACATTTTTGGTCAGTAACTTACCTCGTTTTAGAAATTGTTCGAAGGAAGAGCATATTCTTGCTAATTGAGAAATATAAGCCCAATTTACATTTGGTAATGAAATATCTGTACATAAGTAAGGGACATTGACGATTGAAAAGTTGAAAGTCATCGCATCTTTCATAGAGCTTTGTTGTAAGGTTACAATTAACGTCTTTTTCCAGTAAAATATTCAAATAAGAAACAAAAACAGTATTTCAGTTACAAGCCAGCCAATTGTAAATCTTCATTAATTTTGTTTTTATATGAATTCTAAAACAATTTTTAAAATTGGTAAAGGTCAACTGAACAAGATGCTTCTTAATTTGTTGATGTCATTAATGTAAAGAAATGGCGACTGACCTAAATATCACGGTATTAAGTTTACATACAGGTTCTTCTTTAGTATAAATTGTGTACGATGCAGATAGATATGTCGGTATTTTTAAGATCAATTCCAGATAGGAGGCCAGATATTTGTCAAGTATGCAAATATCAAATGTTATTCATAGAAAAAATATACAATAAAAAGATATTTTTATCAATAAATTCGTATTTTGTCAAGAGGACTGCTAAAAACATTTAAGCGTCATTCATTTTTTCGGGTTAGATATAAATATAATGCATTAAGTATTTGTTTTGGTTCCTTCGAAGCTTCTTTCACTATATATATTATGTTTCATATTGCTGTCTTAACATCAATTATGTGCAATTGCATATGTGGCTTTTACTTTCTTTTTTTGCTATTGTCCAGTTTGCGTTATATACTTTATTATTTTAAAAATGATATATCTGTTGAAATATAATTGTCTTTCACATAAAATTTATTAGCGTGTGCAATTTTAACTGTTTACTCCATTGATTTGACTACACATACAGGCAACAAATTACAAGACTAAGAAATTCACCTGGTTTTTTTTCTTCAAATTTTCTTTTCATAAATGATACATGTTGTACGGAATGCTACCTTTATCTGTCTTGATAATGACAGATGTACATATAATATTTCTTGTTCTCATGCCATTGTCACAACTGATAGAGATTACTTTAAGAGCAATTGAGTCTTCTGATCACTTCAGTAAATACTGCCCTATCCACATCTGCGCCGATGTCTTCATTGACTTTGATGTAAAGACTAAAGACTTATACATCAAAATCTACCGGATTGATTTTTTCCCAAATAAATTAAATTTGTGCAGCATAGAATACTTTTGAAAGTGGTAAATTGTCCAATAAAGCCTTTTGTCGAAAATGTCACGGTATAATAGGAAGAAAAGCCTTATAAATGCATTTTAAACATTATGTTCCCTCAACACATGAGTAAAAGTGGGATAGTGCTTTATAGAAATCTATAATGATAACTCTATATGCATTTGATAATAAAGATTTTTGTATTGTTGGGAAAATTTTAGACAAGGAAATTATAGGAAAACATTTTTTTCGTTCAAATTCCTCGAGGTAGATTTGTTGTACAGAGATAATGTGTTTATAATGAATTCCCCGCGTTTGGAATTAACATTTAATGGCATGGGAAAAAATAATTTGGGTAGGTTGGGTTGAATTTTCCAAACATAAAGTTCTCTCAAATATATAAAGATCATAATACATGTATTCACATGTAGTCATCGTTATGAATTCATATACAAGAACTATTCTACTTTTTCGCTTACGTCACAACTGATAATAATTTGCTTGTCTTATAACCCCCCCCCCCCCCC
>PRKT01000001.1:2467784-2519077 GCA_003671525.1 Saccostrea glomerata | reverse complement strand
GGGGGGGGGGGGGTTATAAGACAAGCAAATTATTATCAGTTGTGACGTAAGCGAAAAAGTAGAATAGTTCTTGTATATGAATTCATAACGATGACTACATGTGAATACATGTATTATGATCTTTATATATTTGAGAGAACTTTATGTTTGGAAAATTTAACCCAACCTACCCAAATTATTTTGGCCCATGCCATTAAATGTTAATTCCAAACGCGGGGAATTCATTATAAACACATTATCTCTGTACAAAAAATCTACCTCGAGGAATTTGAACGAAAAAAATGTTTTCCTATAATTTCCTTGTCTAAAATTTTCCCAACAATACAAAAATCTTTATTATCAAATGCATATAGAGTAATCATTATAGATTTCTATAAAGCACTATCCCACTTTTACTCATGTGTTGAGGGAACATAATGTTTAAAATGCATTTATAAGGCTTTTCTTCCTATTATACCGTGACATTTTTGACAAAAGGCTTTATTGGACAATTTACCACTTTCAAAAGTATTCTATGCTGCACAAATTTATTTGGGAAAAAATCAATCCGGTAGATTTTGATGTATAAGTCTTTAGTCTTTACATCAAGGTCAATGAAGACATTGGCGCAGATGTGGATAGGGCAGTATTTACTGAAGTGATCAGAAGACTCAATTGCTCTTAAAGTAATCTCTATCAGTTGTGACAATGGCATGAGAACAAGAAATATTATATGTACATCTGTCATTATCAAGACAGATAAAGGTAGCATTCCTTACAACATGTATCATTTATGAAAAGAAAATTTGAAGAAAAAAAACCAAGTGAATTTCTTAGTCTTGTAATTTGTTGCCTATATGTGTAGTCAAATCAATGGAGTAAACAGTTAAAATTGCACACGCTTATAAATTTTATGTGAAAGACAATTATATTTTAACAGATATATCATTTTTAAAATAATAAAGTATATAACGCAAACTGGACAATAGCAAAAAAAAAGAAAGTAAAAGCCACATATGCAATTGCACATAATTGATGTTAAGACAGCAATATGAAACATAATATATATAGTGAAAGAAGCTTCGAAGGAACCAAAACAAATACTTAATGCATTATTTTTATATCTAACCCGAAAAAATGAATGACGCTTAAATGTTTTTAGCAGTCCTCTTGACAAAATACGAATTTATTGATAAAAATATCTTTTTATTGTATATTTTTTCTATGAATAACATTTGATATTTGCATACGTGACAAATATCTGGCCTCCTATCTGGAATTGATCTTAAAAATACCGACATATCTATCTGCATCGTACACAATTTATACTAAAGAATAACCTGTATGTAAACTTAATACCGTGATATTTAGGTCAGTCGCCATTTCTTTACATTAATGACATCAACAAATTAAGAAGCATCTTGTTCAGTTGACCTTTACCAATTTTAAAAATTGTTTTAGAATTCATATAAAAACAAAATTAATGAAGATTTACAATTGGCTGGCTTGTAACTGAAATACTGTTTTTATTTCTTATTTGAATATTTTACTGGAAAAAGACGTTAATTGTAACCTTACAACAAAGCTCTATGAAAGATGCGATGACTTTCAACTTTTCAATCGTCAATGTCCCTTACTTATGTACAGATATTTCATTACCAAATGTAAATTGGGCTTATATTTCTCAATTAGCAAGAATATGCTCTTCCTTCGAACAATTTCTAAAACGAGGTAAGTTACTGACCAAAAATGTTGATGAAACAAGAAAACAAGTTACATTAAAAGTCTTTATTTCAATGGTCGTTTTAATGACTTTTGTAAGCAAATGAAGTCTACCATTCAATCAAATGCTCCTTGCCTTTTTCATAACAATTATTAGGCGATTATTTACGAAATGAATTGTCTACGTTTTTTTTCGGTATGTCTCAATCATGACAGGTAGTACAGGGCGGGTGTGACCGGTCGGCAGGGGATGCTCACTCCTCCATGGCACCTGATCCCTCCTCTAATGTTCAAGAGGTCCATGTTTGCTCTGCTACTGGTTTGTATTGTTTTAATGGACTTTTGAGCATGAATACTGTTTATTTTCTCCTATATTTTAAACATTCAATATATCTTATATAACTTAGTGTGTTGAGTTTGTGTCTTGCTAAATGATTTTACATATGTTCAAAACAAAATTATATTTGAATGAAAAGGGAAAAAACAAGAACACTAAGAGGGATTTTTCAAGTGAAAAAGTTTTGATATGATTGCCGTCCAAAGGTTATAAAAGCAAAAAATAATCATGGCGGTTAAAACTAAAATTTACTGAGACGTCCTAAAGGATCTACCATTTCTTTATTTCTAATGAGCTAAAATGTAATTTAAGGATTTGTATATCATAGTTAGATGATTAGTTTGAGGCATAACTTGGTTTTAATTATTATTTGAAAAAATAAATTGTGTGGACAGAACATATTGTACTTAGATTTTCCGTGTTTTTCTCATCTCTTTGATATTTGTCCTCTTAATGACATCCTATTAAAGTGTATTTGAAATTTTTCACAATTTGTAAATGAGGATTATTTGACTTAAACATTCATAGTTTATTTTGGAATTCATATAGGATTATTCATTTTATATCCTTTTAAATTTGCACGTATCTTTTCTTCGAGCTTTCTGTTTTTTAAATAAAGCCTTTAAATTAATCGTGCAATTCCCCATGAAATTGATATATATATATATATACGATTGAAATGAACATGTATCGAATTAGGCAATACGCAAGCGCGAACACTAAAAATTGGTTTATTCATATTCCAAAAAACTTTTAAAAAGATTTAAAAATTTTCTCCATGTTAAACCAAGTTATGTTCTTTGTCTTTACTATGAGTGTGCTACACGTGACCAGAAAGGGAGCAAAAAGACTTTGAAGGGTTTAGAATTTATTCTATTGTAGCAGTATAGTATCAAGGACTCTTTTAAGGAAATTTAATATCGTTTACGTTTATTGTGCCTTCTTATGAGGATTTAGTATTTGCAGCAATTGCAGAGTATCTTCTCTTTTTCTGATAATTTCTATAGACTAGCCAATTCAAAATGAGATTATTCTATGGAATTTAATATCTTTGGTAAAAAGTGCTAAATTTGATTTTAATTTCAATGAATTTTGACCATATGTTTTCCACATTGTACCGTAAATATCTTCATTTACCTTTTAAACAAGTCTAGAGGTTATGTACAAGAAACGAAGATATGATAAATCACAAAAAACAAAGCTTATTTTCAATTTTATTAAATGTGCAAACGTCTTATTGTAATAGTCTGCTTGATGGTATAAATATTTTCATACATTTATTAAAATGTTTAAGATACAGAATTGAACACTATGATTCTCTATCAATAAAGTAATTGCTAGTCCACCTCTCCAAAGACAGAGTCAGTCTGACTATCCATACGTATAACGAAGCTCCTTGATCGTTGCTTTGATATTCGTGGAGATAGGGGTAGGAATGGTTTCACTTCTTTCAAGATAGTTGATTGGCGGATTTCCTTGCTCTCCCTAGGTGAGCACTCCTGTGAACTTACGTCTTCCACTGGAGGAAGGGGCAATCTAGTGTCATCAATTAAAAAACTTCGAAACTGTGTCCTTTCTCGTCCAAGTGATAATTTTTTCGGAGACAGCATCACGCCAGCAGACAAAGACGGTTTGAGCAGACGTTCACTTGAAATACTGTTAGTTGGAGAAGTATTGCCTCTCGGTGACTCGTGAGTCGTTTCTGACATCACACGAGTTATTCTAGATCTAGGACGGGAACACGGCATTTGCAGCTCCGGAATGTTCAATGTCATGACACTGGCTGTAGAAACAGACCATCTACTGTTTGATTCCACTGAGGCGCCAACATTAACGAGCATGGAATCGACACTGTCTGCGTTGGTGCTTTGCAGAGAAAATCGACGATCATTATCAATTCGTGGTCGTTTGACAACTGTATGTTTCAGAATATTGTTTTCCTTCTTTGACGATTTTGACTTATCACTCCCAAGAGAAGATGAACTTGACATACAGGCGCGGGTTTCTTCAAGACAATTTTCACTGCTTACATTTACCTGTGACGATATTTGTCCATGTATCGTCACTGCTGATGACTGTCTTAAGAATGTGGGGATGTCTCGACAGAGTTCATGTTCCTCTCTTGGTCGAGGGGACCTTCTGATTAGTCTAAAAACATGTGTTGGTGTGGTATCAACATTTCTCCGCCTAATAAAATTGATGAAAGATTTTCGCAAAGCACCACTTACTCCAAAAAGAATAAATGGTTGGATGAAACTAGCAATTGTATAGAATAGCAGACTTATTCCAGCGAGTTTACCTTGAATATCGAGCCAGAAAAATGCAAGAGTCTTTAGACAAAATGCTATGATATATAGAACTGACAATGGAGAATTTAAATATGACAATGCTATAGTTGCTCTTATTTCGACCCTTGGAAGCATTATTGTTTCATCTATTTCACGAAAGGTTGTTAGCGTTGGAAACAATGACGCCCTTGCCATTCCTATTCTTTCCTCTCTCAATCGGTTTTCCGCCTCTGACTCCTCTATAGGATTGACTGATATTCTGTTTCCCCCTGCACAGCATGATGTTGTCTTCATCAATGTAAGAATGGAAAAGAAAGTCACAGCCATTAGAGGAATGACATACATCATCAAATTGATAAAAAGCGGGAATGTATCCGCGGATAAAACGCAGTGGTAGATACCCGGCATGTATCTGTAGCTGTTGTTTTGCAACAGAGGAAATCCGGACAAAAGACCTGCAAGAATAAATTTGATAAATGATAGTTAAAACAAACTAAAGGACAAAATATCTTTTTAACGTGAATAATTTGGACGTCTGTGGATATGTATCATTATAATACTTCCAAAACAATAATACAGACGATTTCTCAATATATCTTAACGAATATTACGCGTACGAAAAAAAGTAACAAAGTGCTTTATTCCAACAGATGTGTTAATTTCAGACTCAGGTTCTTAAAAATACATATGTACTTATTTCAGATACACGTCCGTATACGTAAAAACTCATTCAAATGATTTGACAAAGTAGCTGATAATTAAGAACATCTGTTAATATGCACAACTAATTCAAATGACTATAAAAAAAAGTGATAATTAAGAAACAGTAATTATTAATTATTCTTGTTCATTTATTGGGAAATGCTTCATAGAAGTCTAATACCTTTATGGAAAAAAGTACTCTGGTACTGTTGGTATTTTGTGATGATTTTCCTATTTCCAATGTTCATTAATTTTTAAGACGAAAAAAAAAATTACATGAAAGGGTTAGTTTTTCACAATATTCAATTGAACTGAAGTCGTCAAGCATATGATTTGTAGTGTTGCACACCAGAACCATTAATATTTCACTGTCTCTGAATCTTTCATACATCTTATATAACTGCAATAAAAAAAATTATAAACTTACCAGAAAGCAGGAAAATGCCAACAATTCCGGCGTTGCAGAAACTGCTGAGAGGCTTCGACGGATTTTTTGTTACCAACATATAAAATCTGCAATAAAAAAAAATTGAAGATAAATTTACGAAATCCTTTATCTGAAATTCTCATTTCAGTAACAAAGAAAAATAAAAACAATAAAAATAAATAAATAACATAACAAAACAAACACAAAAATGTCAATCCCTCACCTTTCGATAGCCAGACACAACATGAGAAAACAATGTGATGACAGCAGGGTATTGGAAAGGAGACCCTGTAGAATACAACCTCCATCCCCGAAGATCCAACCCTCATTGAGCATAGAGACACAGGAAGGAAGTATGAGAAGCATGCCCAGTACAGCATCGGTCAATGTTAGAGCCTTTATCACTTTCGCTGTAAGTTAGATGATCAGTTTGATTGATAATCAGGATTTTAAACAAAGGAAAGTGATCAATCTTTAAAATAATAATTGACTTTTAATTATTATTTTTATTAAGGAATAGTTGTTGAAAGTAAGATTTTAAGAGAACAGCAATTAAGCAATTAAAAGAAAATTCACCTGTTATACTGTCAAGCTTCTTGGAGTATATTCCGATAATTAAGAACAGGTTTCCCATCTCCGAGAATACCAGACTCACAAGCATAAAACCTCCCAAGAAGTACCTCCATTCTCCAGTATTACCCTAGTTTGGAAAAAAAACAAAATAGAAAATTTAATTTTTACTCTGCAGGGTAAAAAAACTAAATAGAGAGAATCTGTAATACTGTTGTAAATGGTTCTTTTCTTTTTACCTTAACGTATGCGGCAATAGATTCACTCTGATTCATAATGGTTCAAGGGAATACTGCGCTTAGGTCTCCGTTTGAAATCAAATATAAGAGTATGTTAATGAATAAGAAAATTATCAACCAATGAAATGAATCTGACAGAAAAAAATCTAAGATTGAATGTTATCTTAGACCTACTTTAGAATTAGAATTCACGATTTGCTAATTTACTAACCAATCGTACTTACTTTTTTAAGATCACTGCCAAGATTCACGCGCATCCAATACTATTTTAAATTTCAGAGATTTACGATACATTTATAAGTATTATTGAAAATCAGTTGCAGTAAAAATATAACATGTTAATGAGTAAGTGTGGGAAGAAAGGAAATGTGCTAACCACTTTAGGTAACAGTTATAGATTTTTTTTAAATGACCATGCAAACTAAAAGTAAAGTGTAAAGTGATTCCCCTTTAATATCTATGATCTGGATATCAGAATTAATAAGAAGTTGATTACAACCTATAACTGGGTCATTTTTATGTCTGTCCAATAGTAGGCCTAGGTTTTTTTTTAATTTGTCTACGGATTCTTCTGTTTGCCTGCATGTTATTCACAGCGGGTGTTTCCGGTCGGCGGGTGATGTTTTTGCATACCTAGCTATATATAGTTTACATATCTCAGTTGATTAGATACGCTAGAGCATGTTCTACGCATAAACAATTTCTTTAGCGAGATAAATTATTGACGAACAAGTTGATGAAACAAGCATATCAGCAGTCAAGTTTAAAGTTATCATTTCGTAAGTTCTATGGTCGATAAAATGACCTTGTCAGCAAATACAATCTATCATTAAGTCAAATAGTGACTGACTTTTTTCATACGAATTGTTATTCAATTATAAACTGAATTGAAAATTTTTTTTTCTAATTTCCCGGTCATGAAAAGCACAAGGCGGATGTTAGCGGTCGGCAGGGGATGCTTACTCCTTCATGGCGCCTGATCCCACCTCTGATGTTTTGGAGGTCCGTGTAGTTTTTGTAAGATTGGTCTCTGTTCATTGTTTTCACCTTTTTCTTTACGATACTTTTGATTACTGTATAGATAGTGCGGTTTCTTAACTATTTGGATTGTGCCATTCCTGGTTCGAATAAAACATCATTCTATTTTTTAATTATTTTACTAGACAGGTATAAGATTAACGAATGAATCGTGCATTAAAACGTTTCTATATTAATTTTAATGCTATGAATACGTTCTTCCTACACAAGATATATGACTTTAAAACGTGATTAACTGTTAGCTCCTGTATTGTTTTATCACGTTGCCAAAGGATCAACTCGTTTTTAATGAATCACAGACCTATAGAATCTGGATTGGTTTCTGAAAAAATCTTATCGATATCAATTCTGTTGGATAAATTTAAAGGTATATAAGTGTAGTAATTTGCGTCTCAAAGCTTTGAATATTTTTGAAATAATTAAAAACACGTCGTTGATTACAAGTATGAAATGAAATTTACCGATATGTATCCACATTATTTTTTAAAATGGATCTGAATTTTGAAAATGAACGTTAAAAGTTTAAATCATAACATGTTTAGCTATAAAATGATACAGTATCAACTGGCAAATTACACCTGTACTGGGATACAAATTATGTGTCGGAATAAACAGGTGTCGGTAAAACATGTTTGTTTGTTTGCTTGTTGTGTAACGTCCCTCTCGATTTTCTAGCCTATGCTCAGCACAGGGACATTGAGCAATAATAATTCTTTTCGTGCCAGCACCTATTGTGACACGATGCGTTGTTTTATACGCTTTCATCCGAAGGACCGGTCTCCGTTCCGTGCCCCACAGTGGGAATCGGACCCGCGACGACAGGATCAACTCCTTTAAAACATGTCAAATAGAAACAAAATTAAAGGCCGGAATTCACATTGAATCAGATACGTGTCGAATTAGACATTTTTTACATTATAAACATGTCTTGCAGAATAGACGGAATAATAAAACCAAGAAAAAAAACAATTGATAAAATTCTATCAACATTATGGAAATTAAATATACATTATAGTATACAAGGCCATTTTCGCCCCGTTCTATTGTCGCCCTTTTCATCCTCTTCGTGGTAAGGCGAATTTAAACGGGTCGAATTCAAAGATCACAATCTCGTTTAAGGTCAGACGAGACGCTCTGTTGCAACCACTATTGAAATAACGACCACTATTGAAATAATTATATCAATAGTGGTTGAGAGTTCATTCATAACAAACATAGTAAGTAACCACTATTGAAATAAAACCACTATTGTTATAATTATATCAATAGTGGTTGAGAGTTCATTTCATAACAAACATAGTAAGTAACCACTATTGAAATAAAACCACTATTGTAATAATTATTTCCATAGTGGTTGAGAGTGCATTTCAATAACAACCATTGTGAGTAACCACTATTGAAATAAAACCACTATTGAAATAATCATATCAATAGTGGTTGAGAGTGCATTTCAATAACAAACATAGGTCATAATCACTTTTGAAATACAACCACTATTGAAATAATTATTTCAATAGTGGGTGAAAGTGCATTTCAATAATGACCATAAGTCTCAACCACTATTGAAATACGACCACTATTAGATAATTATTTCAATAGTGGTTGAAAGAACATTTTAACAACAAACATAGTATGCAACCAATATTGAAATATGGCCATTTTTAAAAATAAATCTTTCAATAATGGTTGAGAGTGCATTTCAATTACGAACATAGTATGCATTCACTTTTGAAATACGACCATTATTAAAAGAATTATTTCAATAGTGGTTGAGATTGCATTTCAATACCAATTGACATAATTTGCAAACACTTGAACTGATGTTTACTTTTAAAATAAATCTTTCAATAGTGATTTACATATAGATTTCAAAAGTGATTGAATATTGATTTCAACAGTGCTGAAAACAATTATATTAATGGATATTAAAATAATTAATACAAGCAGTTGCTGACAATGATTCCAATACCAAAACCACATTGCAAGCTCTACTGAAGTATCCCATATATAAAAACACATGTAAGGATGTATTACCAATACTGTTTTCTAACACAGTAAACTAATTTATTGAGTTTAAAACATGATAACAAAAGTTGTTTTGTTTTCCTTTTATGTAGAAATTTCAATAAATACACGGACACTTTGTATTATTCTGACTGACCTATAATTCAACATGTATGCAAAGGATATAAGCAAGCTCATGCTGAATCTGGCCGAATCGAAATGACGGAATAAGAACTTCTGATAAAACAATTTAGTATAGAACTAAATTGTTGCTTATATTCAGGGGCTATCTATACTACAAATACGCATAGTAAAGCCAATGTCTACTCGTCAAGACATGAAAAAGCAAAGTTTCTAGGGAAGTTAGTATTACGTTTATTAAAATGATAGGTGTGAATAAAATGAGTGTGGTGGTACGGTGTTTTCAAACGTATTTTCAACTTTAAAAAAATAATCATTCACAAGTAGTCGTAATTTTAATAGTAAACCTAATAAATTAATTAAAAATGTTGGAGAACATAAAGAACCATTAATCCTTGTGTTTTTTTAATAGTAAAGGTATTTTAATAAGTTTTGCAATGTGGTTTTCATATTAATTATCAGCAACTGTCGACATAATTATTTGAATCACTTTTGAATTCATTATTTCAAATGTGAACATATTTGCATAGTGGTTGTAACCTATGTTTGGTATTGAAATTAATTCTCATCAACTATTCAACTAATTTTTTTCAAAAGTGATCGTATTTTAATAGTGGCTACATACTGTGTATGTTTTTGAAATGCACTCTCACCCACTCTTGAAAAAAATATTTCAATAGTGGTTGTATTTCAATAGAAGTTAAAACCTATGATCATTATTGAAATGCACTCTAACCCACTATGGAAATAATTATTTCAATAGTGGTTGTATTTCGATAGTGGTTATTACCTTTGTTTGTTATTGAAATGCACTCTCAACCACTTTTGATATAATTATTTCAATAGTGGTTGTGTTTCATTAGTGGTTATGACCTATGTTTGTTATTGAAATGCACTCTCAACCACTATTGATATAATTATTTCAATAGTGGTCGTTATACCCCCCGCTTGAAAAGTGGGGGTATATAGTAATCGGTATTTCCGTCCGTCCGTCCGTCCGTCCGTCTGTTACGCTTTGGGGTACCCATCTCTTATCCGCAACTCCTCTCATACCACTTAATGAAATTTGATGAAACTTTCACAGAATCTTTATTACATGTTGCCATTGTGCACCTCCTATTTTACTTTTTGATCCGACACATATTTTGGGTTTCCCGGCCACAGGAAAACATGGACTTTTTCACCAGTTATAACCATATGGGAGGCGGGGGGTATCATTTAGTGAGCTCATCGCTCACAGTACCTCTAGTTATATCAATAGTGGTTGCAACAACGCTCCTCAATATCTGTTTTGTGCATCTTCGTAATGTATGAAAAATATTCAACATTTTAATAAAATTCTGAATTCTAAACCTGTTTCTAAAAGTCTTTAAAAATTCCAAACACTTAAACATTTGAAATTGGAAAATTATTTTTCTTCCCAAAAGGATTACATAAGAAAAACTTCCCCTGGTATCTTGCAGAAATGCCTGGTAAGGTACCTCTGAGTCAATTCTTTTTGAGTAAGCATGTTTATATAGCAATACTTCAATGGCAAACTCTTAAAAAGAATTATATATTATTAAGGAACGGCTCGTCTGTCCTTAAAGTCATCATTTTGTAAGCTTAATGCTCGATACAATGATCGACCTTGTTAGCAAATACAATTTATCATTGAGTCAATGCTAACTAATGTTTTTCATAATAATTGTTGTTAGTTCATTATTTTTAAACTGAATTGACGACGGATTTTTTTGTTATTTACCGATCATGACAAGAAGCACACGGCGCTAGTGACCGGTCGGCAGGGGATGTTCACTCCTCCATGGCATCTGATCCCACATTTGATGTTTGGAGGTCTGTGTTTGCTTTGCTCCTATTTTGTATTGTTTTATGGACTTTTGCAATTGATCTTGAATACTGTTCGTTATCTCCATTTGTTTCATTCTAAAAGAAAACTATGACTGGGCGAATTTAAAACAAAATTGTTCGTAATTGCTTAGAAAGCCATAAAAAGAACGGGGGAAAAGGGGGAGAAAATATATTAATGCAAAGATTTATCAACATATCTCCATGTGGGCATGGTTTATACAAAGTGTAAATGGTATAGAGTAATCAATAAAATTTTTCCAACTTATTAACTACTCCCATCAAAGTTAAAACATTGTGTTCCAGTAACTTACGGCCATTGCATAAACACTGAGGAATCGTGCCGATACTTACTGCAAAAAGAGACTGGTTTAAATACGGTCTCATACGAAGGACGGGTCTCCACGTACTACAGTGGGGTTTGAACTTCTTACTTTGACTCTAGAGCAAATGCTCTAACCAGTCCATGTATATATTGTTGTATGATGAGCAAAATGTTCAATTTTATGGAAAGTTTTAGGACAGCACCCATGCTGTCTTTGGGTAGGTTTTTTTTCATTGATGTAAGTGACAGAATGAAACATATTGAGATAACGAACAGTATTCAAGATCAAAACTTCATAAAACAATAATGAAAAAAATAGGAACAGAGCAAACATGGAGATCCAAAACATCAGAGGTGGGATCAGAGGCCATGGAGGAGTGAGCATCTACTGCTGACCGGTCACATCCTTGTCATGATCGGAAAACAACGAAAAATCCGTCGTCAATTCAGTGTATAAATAATGGACTAACAATCAGTATAAAAAATGTCAGTTAGCACTTGACTCAAATTGAATGATGAATTGTATTTGCTGACAAAGTCATTTTATCGACCAAAGAACTTTCGAAAGATGACTTTAAACGAGACTGCTCAGTGCTTATATTCTTGTTTCATCAACCTTTTTGTCAATAATTTACCTCGTTTTTGAAATTTTTCAAACGTAGAGCATGTTCTTGCGTATCGAATCAAGAGATATATATAAACTCCGTGTGCAGGTGATGAGGTTATATTGCTGTATAAGTAAGGAGGTTGACAATAGAAAATTTAAAGTAATGAATTAAACAACACTCCTCTAGTGAGCTTTAGATATCATTATGGCACGGGTAAACCTGACGTTTCACAATATTTACAGAAGATTAGATAAATGACAAATAAACTGATAGTATGTCTTTATAATGTACAAATGAATATGTGATACCTCCACATGAATTCGACATGATGTTTGGGGAATGGATTATTCATTTTGGAAATATTTCTTGGTCCTGGCTAGTATTTCCTTGACAAGTAAGCTTAATTTTTGCTTGTTTGTCTATTTGTGTGAAGAAGGTGCATATTGTGACAATAAAAAATTACCTATTGTTTAAGTCAATCTTGATATAAGCATAATAAATATTGTCATAATTGTTTTTAGTAAGTGTACATAACTTTGGTTGTGTGGAAAAGAATTATCGATATCTTCGATGCGAATGGGAAGGACACTTTGAAACAACCTGCTGGATTT
Source organism: Saccostrea glomerata (assembly GCA_003671525.1). Lineage (NCBI taxonomy): Eukaryota > Metazoa > Mollusca > Bivalvia > Ostreida > Ostreidae > Saccostrea > Saccostrea glomerata. The sequence goes on along the minus strand of PRKT01000001.1, from coordinate 2,506,238 downwards.
TATCAAACCCCACGTACGTATCGTTTGAATGAAATTGACATTTTTTCAGTAGCTGGGGAATTTCAATTCATTGAAAAAGGCAAATATTGCAAATTCAGTTGACGACTTGAGTCATATAAAGATCATTGTGAACGCCTATAGAAAATATACATATATTGCAAGTCGTTTACATTCGAAATTGTTTACTTTATATATGCTTACAAATTATTTCTCATATTAATCTTCATTTTAACTTTCATTATGCTTGGTCCAGATAGCACTCCCTTTTGCCAATCTGCACGACATTTCGATATACCGACAAAGTATTAAATTTAAACAAAAGTTTTAATAAATTAAAGTGAGCTTTAAATAAAAGATTCAAAAGAGCTAGCTCGAGTCTGACATATCTATCTGGATATTTTACTAGAAAAAGCCGATAATGGTTAACCAACAGTTTTATGATAAACTTGATGACTTCAACTTTTCAATCGTCAACTTCCTTTTTTATGTAGCGATATATCCTTCTCACCTGCATATGGAATTTATGTGTCTTGGTTGATGCGATACAGCGAGGCAAGTTATTGACAAACAAGTCGATGAAACAAGCAATTCAACGATCTCGTTTGATGGTATCAAATGGTCATCATAATGATCTTGTCCGCAAATACAACGTATCATTAAGTCAAATGATGACTGACCTTTTTTATACTAATGTTTAGGCTATTATTTACACAGAGATTTGTCTAAAGATTTTTGTGGGTATTTTTTTTTTAATCATGGAAGGGACAACACGGTGGGTGAGGCCGGTCGGCAGGGGGTGCTCACTCCTCCATGACCCATGATCCCATCTCTGATGTTTTAAAAGTTCCGTGTTCTGCTCACGATCTGTATTGTGTAAATGGACGTTGATATTGAATACTGTTCGTGATCACCATATTTCGGATGATAGGAAAAAAATAATAAATAAACTTTCATTGACAATTTCAAACGAAACAACCGAATTCAAAAGACCACCCTGACCACTCAACGTACAAAATGAAAGTAAACTGATTGAGAAGAACACGGATAGATGGAGGTAATGAATAATGAATGAATAAATGTGATTGATTTTACTTCAAGGATGGGAGTAAAATTCAATTACATGTAGCAAGGTGAGAGTAAATAAACCTTAACTGTGAATCGTTAAGTACTGAACGCCACCTTTTTCAAGAATGGTATTAATATTTTCTCTTTTTTCTGGCCATCATACGCTATAGAGCCACCAATATCAGTATATGTGTCATTGAGAAAATTGGGAAGAAGCTGTCTTGCAATATCTCGCTTGGGAACTACAACCAGCTGGAGCTAAATGATTTCATCTTGATCAATTTATGCAACAACACAGAAGAAACAAACACGATTTCTACAAAAGATGACAAAAATGGTAGTTTACCTTTCATATATATCATGTATTCTTTTTTTTAAATTGATATAGTGATTAATGTTATGACATCTTAATTGGTAATCCATAGAAATATTTTTTAGTACAATTTGATCCAGTAAGTCATTTCCATTCGATATGGACATCACAAACAATGGTCAATCTAACGTGGACGCTCCCATTCTTGCCCTGCGCGGTAAACGACGAGAACGGGGGTGTAAACTGCTCGGTCCTTATCGACACCACGTCTGCTGATCTGGTATCAGATTCTGGATGGTTCTTACCCAAGGTAGACATGGCACTGCAACCTATTTATTTTGGTTAAAGGAAACATATAAGCAATGTGGAGAAAAGTGATGTGAAGGGAAATTTTGGCACCACTAAATCTGGCTTCTCAATATCTTGAAATCTGATTTCACAGTGACTTTGTTCAATATTATTTCTCCATTATTTTGCATACATTTATTTAAGACTTTCTTGGAATGTTGATTATATGAATAAAAAATTGGTGCTCAGTTGGAGCATTTAATTATTTTTTTGTTGATTCTTAATCAATTTAAATTAAAATAAAATAATTATTTTTCCCAGGTTCCCCCTTCCAGTGCATGGACAGCAATGGGCAAATCTGGTTCAATGTGCACAAGTTCAGCTCCTATGTTCCTAACATTTGAAAATCTTCAACCTTCAAAAAATTACACTGCTTGGGTAAAATGTCAACCATATGGTTCCAGATTTTGGAGCGATGTAACTGAATGTAATTTCACGACACAGAATTCAAGTGAGTAAATGGCTCACTGAGAGGAAATTAACGAAGTTAGAAATTGCTATTTTGATAATTTTCTTCTTCCCTTTGATTCCTCGCTCTTCTTCTACTTTTAAATATATTATCTAATTGAAGAACCACAACACAAACCATTGACAGACCCAGGGTCCTATGTTTTGTACAGATGTGGAAGCTACGAGTGCCTCTCAATATACTGGAAAGTAAGAGGATGTGTACGTCTCTATAGCATCTTGTTAAAAATATTTTAATTAAGGAATTTTGAAACAAAACCTTTTTTCAGCTTCAATTACAATTCGTGAATCATTTTAAGAAAATAAACAGTCGATGACGCTGTTGTCATATCCTTAAAAATGTTCTGTTTAAATCAAGGGATGACTTCGGTCAGATATTTTTTTTTTACTGTAAATCACTTTTTATTCACAAGAACTTAATTTTTGCGTAATTAATTGAGTCTGTCTACTCGCAAAAAGTATGTTCTCGCGTAAATATGCATTATCAAGGATTATTTTAAACAAAAACCACAGCAATTGAAAATTTTGTCTCGCTTATAAATACCAAATAGCTCTCTCGCAAAAAATTAAGTGTCGCAAAAGTAGTGAATTACAGTAATAAGATAATTAGGGTCAACAACTCAGTCCCATATTTTTATTTACTCAATCTATAAAATGAGAATATTTTTTCTCTATCACACAGACGAACCGATACTTGAATGAAGAGATAAATGGTTACAGCATTAACGTCTCAGAAATATCGACAACAAACACGGAGGTCAACTGCAGCATGACAAGATTCCCTGAACTCCCTGTGCTGCCCGTGTATACTGTGTCAATCTGGGCGTGGAACAGCGCCGGAACTTCCTCTCCCTCTACAATGAAAATTATTTCAAAAAATTCCGGTATTGTGAATATTTCTTTTCTGATTAAAGTTTACAGTAAATATGTATAGCATTAAAGTTGAAAATTTACTTTTCATAATGAAAAAGTCAAATGTTGTCAAATGTATAGTATTTAGTTTATTGAAATACTGGTTAATAGTTTACTCCTTCTGTTTTAGAAATGTACAAACCTCTATTTGTATTATCGAAGCTCGTTAAAAGCCACACGTTTGAGATAACGTACAGATTGGGAAATCAGAGTCCTAATATAGATACTGCAGTATACTACTGGTGTATAGGAGATTCGGATGGACCCTTAGTAAATTGTCAGGTACTTCTAACATTAGATACATTAATTTACATTTACCTTACTTTGCCTTACACGTAGATTTTCACCCTTAAATGAACTTTATCAAGAAAACAAAAGTTTTTTAGGATGCCATAAATTGGAAGGAAGTCAAAATTGGAAGAGATGAAAAACGTTCTGATACATATAAATACAATGTAACAACAGCTATTGAAGAGGGTCTACAGTTTGCAGTGGCACTTTTCAATAATGGATCGACTTCTGGAATGGTCTGGGGAAAGACGGTTTATTTGACCACCAAGCAAGGTGCGTTTGAAAATGTAAATTTCTGACATCCTCAGTTCCTCCAAATATTGACCAGCACTCAATTCGTATCTATCGTCAATCACAACAAATTATTTGTCATTTTACTGGAGGATTATACATTTGGCAGTAAAGTTTGGCTAGCAGGAGATGGGTTTTCATTGTTGGGGAAAGGGCCCTCATTGAAGGTATGTCACTCGTAAAATCTGTTACTTCAAGGATTTTTTTAGAAGTACTGTTTATTTTGGATAAGCACTCTTGTGGTATGACTCAAAATCGAAGAGAAAATGGGGGCCAGAGTGCATTTTACTGAGCTATGATACAATTTAGTTGATCTTTTTGCTCTTAAATTGTTACTCTTTTGATAGTCAATTTAATGTTTATAATTTTTTATCAGATGTAACCATGGCAATTAATCTAACATTAATTTACGTAAAATAGATTGAATAATATTAATCATTTAATAGAACATGAAAATTAATGCGCGTAAATTGATGTATGACCTTTTTGCACTAAAAAGTTTCTTATTTGGGGGTTCTTAAATCTAAACACGCATTAAATATATCCATTAATCAAACTTTTTACAACTTTTAAAAATGCAGATCGGTCAACAGTATCAAGTAGTTGAATATAATGAAAAAAAATTGGGATCAGTGATGTTAATATTGAAATATTGGTCAAAATAAGCAACTCTTGGGCAAAAAATCTTCACTTTTATAAATGATGTTTTGAAAAAGTTTGTTTAGGGAAAGTGCTAAATTTGTTCAAAAATATCAATTGAGACCCAAATTTAATTTTCCTTTTACATATGTATATCATAATGGAAAATATTCTCTGAGTAAGAGTATGTGAGGCTAAAGTTCCAAGATATTGAAGTAAATTTCCCCTCTATATGAATTTTTTTAGCAGTTTTTTGATTAAATGTTGAACAAATAACATTGCTCTAAATATGTTTTAAAATTGTAAAGAATACTTTTAAAGTGAGAGGTTCTGACTGAACTTTTCTAAAAACCTGACGAGTGACATACCTTGAATGAAACATATGGAGATAACGAACATTATTCAAGATCAAAAATCAATAAACAATATAGAATAGGGGCAGAGCAAACACGGACCTCCAAAACATCAGAGGTTGGATCAGGTGCCGTGGAGGAGTGAGCATCTCCTGCCGACCAGTCACACCCACCGTGTGCTCCTTGTTATGATCGGGAAAAAGCGGAAAAATCCGTCTTCAATTCAGTTTATAAACAATGGACTAAGAATTAGTATAAAAAACGTCAGTCAGCATTTGATTCAACGATAAATTGCATTTGCTGACAGGGTCATTGTAAAGATCATAAAACTTATGAAATGATGACTTTAAAAGTGAAACTTTAAAGACATTCAGGATAATTAATTTGCACTTATGGAATCAATGATTCTAGTAGTTTAAATGTTATGATAACATTAATGTGAATTGATCCCCTGCTTGGTGTTTTTACATTGCAAAATAATCCTTTTGATACAATTATCACTTTTCAGAATTAAGTTGATGACATTATCTAATAGATACCCCTACGCTATGGGATTTCTATTGACATCTGCCCTCAATGGAGATGAGAATATGTTTCCAAGAGTATTTGGACAATTTTACGCGTATTCAAGGTCTGATCCTTTTAAGGAATTCAAATAATTCACATCACTCTATCACCCTAAACCAGCAACCTTTATATACAGTTCTGTTTCCATGCAGATAACAATAACACACATGTAACGGTACGATAAGAACGCAATATTATAAGAAAGGTTCAAATCAAAGTTCTAAAGGGAAAATAATACAAGATTATTTTTTCCAGAAATCAGCAATATATTTATTTCTAAGTTTTATATTCACATACGTAGACTGGATAGTGTTTGCCAGAAAATTTGTGAAAAATTCTTTGGAATTTTCTAGTAGATTGTAAATATTTTTTTAAAAACTGCAAATTTATGCTTAGGTTTATATAGAAAAAAGACAAATAATCGCATTTTTAGGAATTTATTAAGGTCATTTCTTTTTAAACATTATCAATCTTTGCAAGTTTTGTTTGATTCATGTATTTTTAACATTTTTAAAGTTAAAGTTTTACTTCAGATTTGTCTTGTATATTTTTTCAAAGCACTCAACACTGTGAACTTTATTGTTTTAAGAAGCTGTCGGGAACCAGGGTGATTCGGAGTCGATAACTGTTAAAGTAGCCGTGATCCTTACTGTTACAGCGACAGTCGGGGTTTTAATTGCGCTGTCAATTTGGTGGAAACGGTAAGACCTCCTACGACAAAATTAGGGAAGTAAGGTTTAAGAAATGTTTTATTTTGTCAAATATTTGTGAAGAAAATAAAGACAATCATAAAAACAAGCCAAAATATTTTATCGAGAAAAAGTAAGATTGCAATATGCCAGTCTAAACATTTGGTTTACTGGTCATGTAGTTATCCAACGGTGTGTTATTGTTTACATGTAAACATTTTGTTTTGATTTTTTCTTCAACATGTAGTCGATGTCAAAGAGACAGAGCGCTCAATATTGAAATTCCAGATATATTTCCAACAAACAAAAAGACTGATGAAACAAGAACAGCGGCATATACTTAATCAAATATCTTCCAGTGTCTGTTAATTATTATGCGTACCGGGTAATTATAAAATGAAACCATTTATGTAACCTTTTCATTTAACATTCATGCAGAGGAAAGATGGAATTTTTATTTTATTACTGTTATTTATCATCTCCTAAATACATATTAAATTACCCAATCATCACAGAAAGCAGAAGGGCTCTTATATATAGGCTTTGTCTGTTGCCCAATCCGTTTATGTATATTTACATAAAATATATTCAAATTAAAAATAACTAACAAAAAGGCAGAAGATAGAGGTTACTAGTATTTTCCGGATTTTTTAAACATGCAAATTATGAAATATATCTCCTGAATAACCATAATAATATGATATTTAATAAATTAATTTTAAAATAATAATTATAAAGTGAAGAGTTGATAATTTTACGAATCAGGGAAATAAAGGTAAAAATAACGATCTCATATAATTGCTAGTAATGACTTTTATGTAAGTATTTTAAAGAGACACCTTATATCCCAAGTACTTCTACTGAACAAATTTAAAACAAGTAATCTTTAAATATACTATTCATAAAGCATAATTAAATTCATCTCATTTTATATTTTTTAAGTTGATGAACAAGAACTTGAACAATTTTGCTCAAAGTCATCATTTTGAAAGCTCTTTGGTTGATACAATGACCTTGAGCAAATACAATCTCTCTTTAAGTTGAATGCTGATGGTTGGATACTTTTTTATTCAATGTAAGGCCATTATTTACACACTAAATTGTCTGCAGATTTTTATCCCCTCGCAACAGAGTTGGTTGGTATATAGTGCTTGTGTGTAAGGTTGTGTAATTTGCGCAATTTTGCTTTCGAATGCTGTCTTGACTTACAGATATACTTTTTGGTGCCATTGTTAACAGTTTTTCATCTATATATGCATCTAAACTTGTTTAAGATATTAGATAATTGATATCAAATGTCAAAGTGAGGTTGAGTAGGTATATGTTTGAGAGTGCGAGAGGACGAATATAAGGCTGTATGAGAGTGCATGTGTACGAAATAAGATGTTTAAATCAACTGCTTCACCTTTTATATCGCATTATGTTTCAAAATATAAAATGTACATCTAGTAATTTCATCTTTATTTTTCCTTTTTGTTATGTTTTGTTGGTTTTGTTTTTGCTTTCCTGTTTCCATTGCTTGTGACTGTTTAGAAATGAAAATGTAATGATTGATTGATATACAACCCCTGGTTCACATTCTATCTATTTTTTTTATTGTCCAGGTATTCATGCATGATATTAAATATTCGGAGTTAGTCTCACAGGTCCGTGTTTGCTCTGCTCTCGATTTCTAGTGTTTGGACGAACTTTCAGCTTAAATACTGTTCTTTATCTCCATATTTCATTTCATAAATAATTTTGTTTTGTTTCGTAGTAAAGCGTATTTATCTAAAAATAACACCCGATGTTTTGTGAAAAACATAGAAACATCTAATATTATTTTTATTAATCTTACATGTAGGCGTAGAACTAAATGATAAGAACTAAGGATATATTTTTATTTTGCCGGATGATATTATGTAAACATGACTGTACTTTTACATTTGCAAAACAAAAGTATGTGTGAAGGATACACGTAGTCGCGCAAGCATTGCTCTCCTTGTTTTGAATGAAACTCAGCTTTGAAATAAACAATTCGAAAGTCTTTGGGTCTTCTTAACTTAACAATGAGAAATTGGCACTTCATTTTTTTGTTTTATAGGAATGGTTTATACAAAAACAATAGTTTTGCTCTTTGCAATCTTCAATCTGATTGCATTAATAAAATCTCTCAGTTCACCTCCATGACTTTCTTCATATCATTCAATTTGAACATTTACATACAGGTTTACATACATACACACAATCTTGCTTTTTGCATTATCACTTCTGAAACCTTTTCCTAGCAACCGGTAAAGTGTTGCATGTTGATCAACTTAAAACCACTTATCTCAAAGGCTTGGCAATGGTAATAAATGTTAATCGTAAAACAGTTACTCTACCTGCACGCTCCAAGGAATGATGGGGTGCGGTGATGTTACTATTATTCGTCTGTCAGTCAGTCAAACTATCTTCTTTCTCCAACTACATGTACTCATATATTTTAAGCAATTGCCAACTCACGCTATGAATATGATAGGGTGTGATTTTAAAAAAGTGCAAGGAATTTTTGAAATTTTCAATTTGAGCTAGGCCAAAAAGGGGATTTAAAAAGTTAGGTTTTTTGGTTCAAGAAAATACTTAGGATTACATTTTACCGCAAAAAATATGTTAAAGTAATGGTACGCATACATCAGATATAGAATCCTTAAAACTCAAAAAAAAAAAAAAAATTAAGAAAATTTGATAGTTTGACCAAAATCAATCACATCAGAACCTACAAATTTCAAATACTTAATACCAATCTCCTCGATAAAAAACAAAGTCCAGACTTTTTAAGTACCTTGTTATTGGCTATTTGCAAAGTCATTTTGTGAGTAACATTCCGATTGTACTTAAAAGTCGATATTGAAAAGGTTTGGTTTATTGGTTGAAAATATCTATGAGTTTTTATGAACCATCTCTTTCAACATTCTGTCAAATAGAACTAATTTTTTTTATAAAAATGAATTAGGATTTAGACAAAAAATTATGCAAGAGAAGAAAAACTTCCTGTGGCCGTCAACTTAATTAGATATTTAAACGATGTATAATTAAATAATAATAGTTATTCCCTTTGTTTGTCCATGCAATTATATAACAGTGAATTTGCAATAAAAGATACCACAAATTCTTACACATGTTTCATATTTAAATATCTTCCTAGAAATAATAAACGTGATGACTTCAATTTCTACCATCAGCTTTTCCTATTTATGTAGCAATTATACCCTTGTTTTCCTTTTGAATCTTTGCACAAAAGCATGCTCTACGTAAATTTAGTGAACGAGGTAAACTATTGAAAAATAATTTGAGGAAAAATAATTTTAAAAGTATAGTAAAAAGTAAACACTGTGCCAATGTCAGCAAATAGAGTATATCATTAAGTTAGATACACAGGCACCTGACGTTACTTATTTTTCTTTTAATAAAAAAATACCCATACCTAATAATAAACTATAAGTTTAACTGAAAGAAAAATAAGTAGCGTCAGGTGCCTGTGGTTAGATATGTTAACACGTTTTCATACTAATTGTTAGGTCAATATTTACATCTGAATTTCCAAAAATAATACAAAGAACCCGCAAAATAGTTTAAAAGGATATTTTTAGTACATTTCAAGTGTAAAATTCTCTATCATAAGGTACGGGAATACATAATTTGCGTAGCTATTGTTATGATTACAAAGTTCCACGGAGAAGAAAAAATCTGGTGTTTGGATGTTAAACTAAGCACTAATGATCGCACACGAAAATTAACAGTAGACGGAAATTTACCAGTACATGATTACTTTTCAGTGGCTTTTTTCTGCATTATAACATATAGAGAAAATCCAATCATGCCTTTGGTTAACCTTTAAGGTTAATGCTATACTCTGTTAACTAACGCCCAAAATGTTAGCCATATCTATAAGGAATCTTCTGTTCTCCATCGATAGCAAAAAAATTTATGATCTTTTTTCGAAGATAAATTCAATTTTATCTCCCTACTTCATTTCGTTGATGCCCGACGAGATTTTTTTTTACCTAATTATAAGGTAAAATCCACACATTTGCAATTATACAAAGGTTTAAAACATTCAATATGTATATGGATGTGCAGTAACACACGTAGTGTCTGCTATACAATTAGCAGAGGTTTCCCCCATCAACTATTAGCATCTTTAGTCCAAACAAGAGCTTTTCCTAATTCGTATAGACATATTCATTAAGTTTATATTGCAATAATTGTGCGAACTCTCAAACACATTTGCATGTGCTTTAAAATCAGATATTTTTCATACTCAATTTGATGTGAAATGTTAAGATTACCAACCGTGATGATGAAGACAAATTATGAACAGAGACGACACTAATCGCTGTAACAAAGGTGGGATCAGGTGCCTTGGAAGAGCAAGTATCCCCTGTCGACAAAGTAAAGAAATAATTTTTCATTTTATTTATCACAACTTCTTACACATGAGTGTTAAGATAATTTGCTTTTAAGTAGGGCTCTTTGTAAAAATCATGCAGAGGGTGATGCATGGAGGTTTCTGATTTTTTTTTCAAACTTTGCATGTTGGTAGTGTATGCTAAGATACTCCAAAAAAATAATTTTTTTTTTTATTCTGCCTTTGGTATCCATGGCAACCAATAAACTGTTTTGGGTAATAAAAAAAATAGCTGAAATTTCCTCTTAAAAGGTCACAATGAGTCAAAATCATGTCTTTCTTTTAAGATATGAAAATTATTAGTATATAGCTAAGATATGACAAACTGCAAGGAAAAACAGCACGATATAAGTGCTGAAAAAACAAAGGTTGTATCTCCCGTTTCGTTGTTTTCGTGTTTTTCAAGGTCACGCCACTTTTATTTTTAGCTCAAACTTGTTAACAACAATCAACTGGAGCATGCAAAGGTTAGAAATATGTTCTAACAACGTTTAAAAAAGATTGCCTATAAATTGTTGGTCTTCTTACATTCATTCCAGGGTACTTGAGACCATGGTAGCTATGGACACTTATTCAACTTTTCAGCACACGCGTACAATGGGGTGGAAGAAGTATTGAACAATGTTTTCGTCCTGGGGAATACAAAAATTGATTTTACTTTTCTCCTAAAAGATAAAATTTTTAGGTTCTGAAACCTGTTATTTTCTGAAACATTATACTTTTAGGAATTGAACAAAATTAACAAGGGTCATGCAAAAATTCTACATTTGTCAATTTTCCACTTTGTGCGTCACAGTGCCGCTTTAAAATGGACCAAAATATCAATATTGAGGATAAAATAAAAAGAAAACTAAACAGAACACATATATGTTTATTTCTTTTTAAAGTACATCATAAGTACATCAAAATATTTTTATGACCAGTAATGTGTTCTAATTTTAAGCTTAAAAGGGGGAAATAATCCATATTTGCAAAAACTGTAAAATATCCATTTTTGAGGAATTTTATCTATGAAAAAATTTCTAAAATCCCTACAGCTAATCTAAAAGGCCATGGTAGTTTCATGTTGCCCTCTGCTTTTGGTGTCTTTGTATAGGCGATGTCATCTTTTATGGCATATTATGTCAAATATGAACGCCCTATCACATATCATTAGAAGTTATGCTTAGAAATATCTTGTCACAGGGAATGAACATGTCAAATATGAAAGCCCTATCTCTTCTCAATCAAAAGTTATAAGGAAAAATTAACATTTTTGGAAAAGTAGGTAAAATTTCATGGTCAAGGACACAAGATCAAAAATCATAGTGTAATAGGAAAGGTCTTGTCACAAGTAATACACATGTTTAATATGAAAACCCTATAATTTTTCATCCAAAACTCATGACCAAGTTAAAGTTTTTGAAAACTAGACTTGACATTTGACTTACTTCTCAAAAATGTTAATTTTTCTTATAACTTGCAAATCTCTTGGCATATGACAAAATTTGTGCATTTTGGGCGGTCGGACACACATTTATTTCAAACACTGCCATAAACTATACAATTACATGTATACTTATCCAAGCCTCATCGCACACAGGGTAGTGCACAGTTACTTAAACAGGCCGAGACCACCAGATTTTCTGACGTCAGCGTAAATTTGCATGTAAATTGGCTATCAGTTTACTTGATACCGACTGATGAATGAGTCACAATGCATCATGGGCTACTACAAGTACTGATAGTACTCAATTGTGTTGAAAGTACGAGAGGTGATCAAAAAGTTCGCAAACTAATTGAATAACTTCCATACAAGAAACAATATTTGGTTTTAATGTTGATTATATTTTAAATTTATCCTCTCCGATTTTAATGTACATCAACCACCGTTCTGTGCATGCGCGAATGACGTGATATTGGCGGTCACGTGACCCCCTCCGTAGCGTTCTGTCACAAAAGTTGAAAGATTTTTCCGAGTTTTATATTTCTTTTCATGTGAGTTAATTTTTATGACAAGAACAGTTCATTTGTCAGAAATTGTCATATCTCGGCAACAGAATGGGTGGATAATAATATCCTTTCCAAAAATAAGCATGGCGACCATTAAAACACAAATCTTCTGTCTCAGGAGAGACCTTTATTCAAGGTGGATAGAGAATGGGTGCATCCTTTTTATCATATCTAATATGTTTAAAATCTAAAGAAAACGATATCTTAGGTATTTAATACTTATATCATTGTTCAAATATTCAACTATTTTTCAAAGTGCTAATTGGAGGTCTTTAATAGCAAATTGCTTAATTAAAAATACATATCTTTTCAAACTTGCTTTCACTGGGCAAGATGACAAGTATCATTTTTTACCATCAGCCTTCCTTGACTAAAACGATTAATCCAATCATTAATTGAATTTATAAGAACTCATTTATCTCAATAAACTGTGTACAAATTATTATATGATACTGTCGAGGGATTTCTAAGATATACAATAAATTGTACAGTCGTTTGTTGAACGAGTTCGACTGAAACAACCATTTTTCGTCACAAGTGACCTAACTAGTGACGTCATTTTCACATTGTGACGTCACAAACAAGGAGAGAAACTTTATTCAGCATATGCTATTTATAGAACTTGTGTATGGCCATGTGTGTACCGAATTTCATTCTAATCTGAATTGTGGTTTCGTAGATATAGAGATAGTTTGCGAACTTTTTGATCACCCCTCGTAAAGGGCAACTTGAATTTTCCCTAGAAAACTCATTTTTAAATTTTTTTTTAGATTTATAAATTAAAGAAATATTAAAAACGATGTATTATCTTTCATTTCTATGCACACATTTACAAAATTTGCTTCATGAAGCCTCATATGATCAGCTTATAATACATCGCACTAAACTATTGCTCAAAGAGTCGTAGGTCCGATCGTGTCGATAAGGTATTGAGTTTTTTTCTTCACGTGATATAAGTTTGCATAGTTTTAGACAGCAATACAAGGTGCGCAATTATTATTCAACCCCTGAATATTATCAAAAGGATTTTATGTACATGCAAACATCACAATGCTTGTACGGTATTGGAAGCAATTATTTATCTACAACATTATTATCATCTACAACAACTAGAATTTTAAATGTGAGCATGGAGCAGTGTCTTTGGAATATAATCTTTCTTCCAATTTTGGCCTTATAAAGCAAAAAAGAAACACATGTTTTCCGGTGACAAATATTATGCAGTAAACCGACGGAAACCATGTGTCATTATTGAATTGTAAACACGTAGTAGACTGTCATGCTTGGGAACTCATTTAAATTACAATTAATTGCCTTCCATATAAGGTAGTATACCCAGCTGTTAAATAATGGAAATTCACCTTTTGCTTAAAAGTATTCAACAGCTGCAATGCTACATGTATCTATGATTCGGGTTGTTTTAAAGCCACCTAGTACATATAGGACTATATTTAGTGTTAAAAATGGTTTAATGCAAGGAGAAGTTCTATCACCAATCTTATTCAACATGTATGTGAACGACCTAGAAAATCATTTTATAAGTGAAAATTCACCATCAGTGGAATTGCGAGAGCTCAATTTATTCATTTTAATGTTTGCTGATGATACGGTAATATTCGCCAATTCGCCCGAGGAGTTGCAAGCAATGCTCGATTCCTTGTATCGTTATGTTTCTACATGGGACCTGACCGTAAATGCATCAAAAACCAAGATAATGGTATTTCGAAACAGTGGAACAGTAAATTCGTCATGGACTTACAACGGTGAAATCCTCGAGTGTGTCGATTCTTTCAATTATCTAGGCCTTACATTGTTTTATAATGGTAAATTTACTTCCACACAGAAAAAGCTGGCAGATCAGGGGCGAAAGGCACTTTTTGGACTTAATCGAAATATTCAAATGTTTGAATTTAATGCAGAAACACATTGTCAATTGTTTGATACATATATATTAAGTGTTTTGAATTATGGTTGTGAAATTTGGGGTTTCCATAAATCACCTGAAATAGAGCGCATCCATCTTATGTTTTGTAAAAATTTGCTAGGAGTTAAAAGATCTACATGTAGTTATATGGTTTATCGTGAATTGGGTCGGTATCCATTAATCATATCTAGGAAAATCAGAATTATGAAATACTGGTGTAAATTACTTCATACAAATAACTGTATATTGAAATCGTCTTATGAATATCTATTGCATAATGCAGAAAATAAATTACACTCTAAAATTAATTGGGCAAGGGATGTTAAAGATGAATTGTTTAGAATGGGACTTGGAAATTTTTGGTTTAAACAAGATTTCATTAATACAACACAGTTTATATCTCTGTACAAGGAAAGACTGTTGGATAATTACCTTCAAGATTGTAATGCTTTTTACGAAAATTCAACAAAATGTTTTTTGTACAAACACATTGTGTGTGACATTTTTTAAAAAATCCATGCATATTTGACAAAACCTATTTATTCTAAATTGAAGAAAAATATTACAAGAATAAGGCTATCTTCCCATAACTTAAGTATAGAAGCAGGAAGATATCAGAAAGTTGATAGAAGCAATAGATTATGTCAATTTTGTAATAATCACTGTATAGAGGATGAATACCATTTTTTACTTGAATGTCCTATTTATGAAACTTTAAGGAAAAAATATATCAAACCATATTACTTCAGATCTCCAAATATGTACAAGCTTACTCAGTTACTCAGCTCTCATGATGTTAGGGTTTAAATGGTTTAGGGAAATTTATTCTCCATGCAATGAAATTAAGAAATAAATGAATAATACTCGTATAATTCATATGTATGCATTTATTATATGCTAAAGTAATTTTTCATGTAATAATGGAGAATTGGAAAAATATTGTATATCTGTTATAAGAAATAATGAATATTCATCTGTATACATGCATTATATACTATAGTAATTTTTCATGTAATAATGGAGAATTGGAAAAATATTGTATATCTGTTGGTGTACCAGTATGGGAGTCAGGCAGATGGACACTAGGGGTTCCACCCCCCGCAGACTCTCGCCACTCGTTCATTATGTATTTTTGTTTATAAATACTTATGAGCCGTATGGCTTAAAGTTATTGAATAAGAATTATGACTAGTCAAATACTTTCGTCTTTTTGTTTTTTACAAAAAATGTTTTCGTGAAAAACTGCATATAAATAGCTTTATCAGGCTTTTTTGAATAGCTTGATAAAGATATATAATTATTTCAAGCTATGAAATTAATTATCTAAATTAAGAGATTGTGCTCGACCTGATCTTACCTGGTCAAATAACTGTAGAATTGTCATATATGGTACTTAATTGAGATGGAAGATTCATACAGAGTTTTACGCCTGCTATCTTATCTTTTTTTTCCGTCTCGAGCACTAAATATTCAAACAAAATACTGAATTTGTTATAAGACAGTGATGTTTAATAATTAAATATCATCTGTAAGTAAAGAAATAACTTTTAGGCTATAGGGGAAAAACCTATTGTTGGTTTTGGAAAATGAAAAGCAGAACATTAATCTAGTTATGAATAGTATAAACGAAAATCCCAACCAACCCTTGCACATAGAATTTAATAATTCACGTGTAGTTTGTAATTTACAGTTATATTATAAATAGGTTGCTAACAGAATAATGATCCCGTCATAAGGGAAATATCTCCCGGACATTTTATAAAGATTGTGGTTGAAAGTTCAAGATACAATTATTAGAAAAATGTTCTCAGAATGATTGAAATTCTAGAATATATGCCCCTTAATTTGATTGTTGTAAATATTTTCACTTCTTATCTGAAATCAAAGCAAAGTTCTTTATTACGTCATGGTTGCCTGTACGTTAGAGCACTCGCTCCGTAATCAGACGATCATGAGCTCGTCCCCGACAGACCATAGTCGATAAAAAATAGCTAGCAATGAAATATGTGGAGAAAACGACCAGTAAACAATCTCAAAAGTCCATAAAGCACTAAAAAATAGGAACAGAGCAAACACGGACCTCCAAACATCAGAGGTGGAATCAGATGCCATGGAGGAGCGAGCTTCCCCTGCCGACAGTTACAGTGAAGTGCATTGAAGTTGTAATTCTTTTTTTTATTTGAATGAAAAGTTTGAGTGTTTCTTATCGAACGTCAATTGTTTCATAATGACACGCCCATTTCCTTAGAAACGAGAAAGAAATATTCGTCGTATTTGCTTTAGGACACCCCAGTCTTGGCAACAAGCAACATGAATTGCATTGAAATATTGATTTTAAAAGTTAGAAGAAAAATTTAGATAGTTCCCGATTCTGTAGAACACGTATTGCAACGAATTTGACATACACATGTAACTATAATTATAATGTTTATAGGAGATATCATGACACATGTATCGGTCGAACATGTGTTCATGTTGACCATCAATTTGTTTGGCTATTATATTTACGAAATACTTGTTCCACAGGTTTTTTAATGAACCATTTTGCCCCCTTTTTTATTTTCTTAAGAAATGGGTGTGTCTTACAATCCACGTTTTAAAGATAGTTCAAAATTTTCTATTCAAACGGAAAATTCTACCACTTCAATGCGCTTCGATCATTGTAATTTCTGAATGATTGGGGCTAGGGCTTTAATACTTTACATGTATATTCACATTTTAGTCCTTTGACCTTTACTTTGGCGTAAACGTAATTTTGAAAAACTTAAATCTTTGTCATAACTTTTGAACTGTAAGAGCTAGAGTTTTAATATTTCATAGGTGTATTTTTCAGTTTGACAAGACTTTTTGTTGCTAAATCATTTGACCTTGATCCTGGAGTTTCACCCTCTTCTGATAAATTTTATCTTCGGTCACTACTTTTAGAAAATTTGTGCTATTAATGTATTCATATTTGAATTTCACATGTCTATTTCTTGGGGTAAATGGATCCTTGGGCACTGTTTATTTTTTACCTTGACCTTGACTTTTCACTTACTCTTGAAATATTTTTACCCTTGGCCAACATTTTTCAGAGACTGGTTTTTACTCCATTTATATTTCACAGATGCCTTTCTTGAGCTAGGAGCTTTCTTTTAATACCAACATTTTTAGCTTGTCCTTGGCGTTTTACTTGCATTTGAGAAACTTTAACTTTTTTCCTAGTTCGCGAGCATTTTTCAAATCTTTAGGCTCATTATTAGACATGATTGTGAAGGTTCATTCTCCGTAATGAATCTTGTAAAAATCCCAGAATGGTTGGGTAAAAGTATAATTTTGATTGTGGCTTTTAAAACAAGGGTAATAGAAATAAAAATTTCTAATAGCCTATACTTTCCTTCCATGTATGTTTATTTGGCAATTTTTAAACTTTCAATCAAATACTAGTAAATACTTGTGAATGCTCTAAGTCTTATATAAAAATCACTTATTTTCTTGACGTAAAAATGAGTTTGAGAAAAACACTGGTTCAAGGGGATTGGATTTTGTGGTTGCAGGAAAAACATGAATTCTTGCGTCGATGTCTCTTTATAACATGGAGAAAAACTAAAGAAACACTGTAAATGAACACATATAATAAGATATTATTATGTATACTGTATTTTGTGAATTTTCACCCTTTATCTAAATCCAACTTGTGTTCATTAAAATGACAAAAGGTTCTTCTATCCAAAAAAACGTGCGCTTGTTTCTGTCTCTTTACTCCTGTAGTTTCGGGTTCTTGTTAAAAATTTTTCGTACACTTGTAAAATAAAAGGTAAAGATAAGGGACAGTGATCTATCTAATAAAATCCCTAAACAATACAAAGCTGTGAAGAGGGCATAAAATACGGACACCTGTCAATACAAGAGGTGGGATTAGGTGCCTTGAAGGAGAAAGCATTCCAAAAATTTAGTCTCTTTACCGAAAAAAAAAAACCTTGGTAAATGTTTGAAAATAACATTCTCTACACCAAACCAAGAAAATATTAAGCAACAGGGCTTTTATCCTCAGTGATGTTTGTTCTCATATATCTAAAGAGTGTAAAAAGGATTAATAAAGAGTCAATGCACTACGTTTAAACTCTTGTTACTATAGTACCATGAATAAATTGCTTATTTCCAGTAATAAACTTTCTAAAGATTGATAATCACTTTTTATCACTTTAAATAAAAATCCAATGAACGATTACATAATGACAATGTATATTCACTTAAATTTTTATTGAAATAATATGTTAAAAACTTAATAACAACGCCTAAATAATAAAACCATTTCCCTCTTTTCCATCTCAGACGTGTATTTAAGACTATGCCTATCTAAATTCAAATCTAACAAAAGGCTCCTAAAACAGTAATTATGTAGGTCTACAAGAAGCCAGTATTTAACCAATGTCATATTCTATATCAATGTCTAAATGATTGTGTTCGTATATGAGTATTCTATTAAATTTAACTTTAATGAAATATGTGGAGAGAACAAACAGTATTTGAGCTCAGAAGTTCATTAAACATTTTAAAATAGGAGCAAACACGGACCTCTAAAACATTAGAGGTGGGATCAGGTACCACGGAGGAGTGAGTATCTCCTGCCGACCGGTCACACTAGTCACGTGCTCCTTGTCATGCTCGGGAAAACACGGAAACTTCATAGACAATACACTGTATAAATAATTGCGTAACAAGTTAGTCAGTGTTTGACATTGTGTCGACCATAGAACTTACGAAATGATTACCTCAAACGAGACTGCTGATATTCTTGATTCATAAACGTGTGTGAATTACTTACCTCGTTGTAGAATCAAATTGTTCATACGTATAATATACTCTTCCGTATCGAGTCAACTGCGATATATAAACTCCGTATACAGGAGACAAGGGTGTATTGCTGCATAAGTATGGAAACTTCACGATTGAAAGGTTAAAGTCATCACGTTTGTCATAAAGCTTTGTTGTTAGATAACAATTAACGTCTTTTTATAGAAAAAATATCCAAATACGAAACAGATGCGTTAGACTATGTGCTTTTTTTTTTCAAACTCACCGGGATATATCGTGTCCACATAAGAATGGAAATAACCAATTTAATTGATAATATATCGTTATATGTAAATCTCGAGTTGAAGACCACAGCAAGTATTTTCTTCTTTTCACGTTAAAGATTTTGAATAAATTCTGGTTCATATGAATATGCTAAAAATAGGTCTGCCTATAACGAGCGCAAGTAGTACCCATGGGAATTCCAACAAATTGTTAGAAGATCTGGTTTCCAAAACCACATGGATATTGTCAATCAGAAACTCAAGCATCTTTTTCATATCAATTTCAGAGTGCTTGTTTTTACAATCAGAATGCTTTTAGCAAAATAATTCTGGATTTTATTTCATCATCAGGATTTCAAATTTTCCAAAAGTTCCTTGAAATTTTTAAGTATCCACATCTGATTTTTTTATTATTGCACTGTACTCCTGAATTCTGTCCTTCACTGCTTTAATATTTTTGTGAGGAGTAAAGAAAGAGGGTTGGTAGAACATTTACTGGTACCCACTAATCATATTATGGTTCCTCGTAATACTTATCGACTTAATAATGAAGACGACGAGATACAGAGGTTTATAGCAGCAGTATCACTATATATGTTGAATGAAATCTCAAAGCTTAAAGTTAGTAATGAAGTACTTGTGGACAGAATTGTCGATCATAATTATGTCTTGCAACTACACGAGATTGAACAAAAGGAATACCAGTCGATTGCGTTTGTAAATGGTAAGGCACAGCGATCTTTTACAGTGTGAAAACACACCCTCTCATAAAATTGTATGTTTTTTTTTACACTGGAAAGCAAATTTTACGAACAGCTCAGGGTAGTGTAGATTCTAAATTCTTCAAATCATGACCCCCGAGGAGAGGGCGGGGCCACAATAGGTAATTCAAAGGGGGAAATCTGCTAAAGAACAGAATGGCTAAAGTTACTCAGGTGAGCGATGTGGCCCATGGGCCTCTTGTTTAGTTCATACTATTTTGGCTTTAATTACAAAGTCACAAAAGACAAATATTGTAACCCCTCTCGCTTCGACAAATGTACACGCATAATTTTCGCGCCCTATCTTTTTTTAAATACACTATTACTTTTGAGTTATTTCTCGTTCTCTTTAAATAGTCCAGTTGGTTAAGAACAAGTTATCCCATATGTTTGCTTGTATTTTTTTTGTTTGTGTTTTTTAATGCCCCGCCATGAATAAGGCCGGGGCATATAGTGTTTGTCATGTCCGTCTTCCGTACATCCGTCCTTCTGTCCGTCTGTCCTTCCGTCACACTTTGTGTTTAGCTCATCTCAAAGCTCAGTTTCAAAGAAACTATCCAACTTATTTTCATCAAACTTCATATGCTGACAGATATTGATTAGAGCTATGCAACTGAATCAACATTTTTGACCTTGAAATTTCTTTTCACCTTGATCTCACTTTTCCTAAATTAGTGTTAAGCTCAGTTTTAAAGATACCATTCAAGATAGTGTTAACTTCACATTTTGATACATACTGATGAGAGCTATTCAACTGCATCACCATTTTTGACCTTGACCTTTCCTTTGACCTTGACCATACTTTTCTTAAATGAGTGTTTAGCTCAGTTTTTAAGAGACCATCCAAGATATTTTTATCAAACTTCATATGCTTATACATACTGCTGAGAGCTATTTAACTGCATCAACATTTTTACCTTGACTTTTCGTTTGACCTTGACCTCACTTTAAAGAAATCAGTGTCAAACTTCATATGCTGATACATACTGCAGTAAGCAATTCAACTGCATCTTTATTTATGAAATTCTGATCTTTAATACACTAATATAAATTTTCATTTTGCATGACTAATATACCCTCGGCGAGGCGTTCATGTCCTATAGACATATATTTCTAGTTTAATATAAATTTGATAAAATGATTAATATTTTAAAACTATTATAAATAATTATTTGTGCGTTAAATATGTTTACTCGATTTTATATACTCCGAAATATCTTACGTTTTCCTGGCTCTTTCACGATTTTGATACTAATATTTTAAGGATATCTGATCCTCAGCCAGGAAGGATAACTCCAAAAATTAATATTTAATTTTAAATGCATCAAAATGAAGCTTGAAAATTAAATTTTTTCATGCAACAACTTTCATTTTATTCATCTCTATAAGATTCAAGTTTTTTGTAAGTCTTAGAAAAGGTCTTATAAAAGTTGACATTTGTACCCTTTAAAAGGAAAAAAATTAATACACTTTTAGAGAAATAAGATTTTCTTGAATCCAGCCTTAGATACCAAAGCTTATTAGCATGATATGAAAATAAGAAGTGATTTGTGGTGTCTTGCAATGATAGCAAAAGCCTGTTGCACTATGTATTATAGAATACATGACGGAAATAGAAGACAAAATCTTGACAATTTCTCTGAATGCCTGGATAGTGGATACCTATCGTTTTTTAACCGAAAATATATTTGTTGATCAATTTGCAATAAGAAAATGCATTGCTGATATTCCAATTTGCTTTTTTTGCAAAAATATTGAAAATTTTATAATTTTCCTTATATAATATGATTAACTTAAATATTTAACTTAAAAGAAATACTGTGGATATATTTATATGACTTTGTGGATTAAGAGATACTTTTATGAGTATTTTTGATTACTTAACTGCCAATTTTATAAACCTGAGGATCGGACTACTAAGTGCCATGAAAACATCAGATCTAGCGCATTATGAAAACTGGGAATTTACCGTTTTAGATTTTACATCGATAGCGCGTAGCCATTTCCTCTGATCAACTGCATAATTGGAATCACATTCTGAATGATAAGAAACTAATCAAACAGCCACGAGCTTCAATCATCGTGTAGAAGTGTATTACAAAAATACTTTCTTCATGACATCAAAATTAAATTAAGAAATACCAACTCAATACGAACTTCATTTAAATAATCATCGGTAGACCGCTCACTGCGTAGATGGTTATGGGTTAATTCTGCGGTCGCAATTCACCCTTTCATAAACAGTGTTCAGGACTTTTAAGAATTAAGAGTGTCGGGTATTTCGGATAAGACCTTGAAAACGAAGCCCCTTGTCACTGAAGGCGTTTGAACGATATAGATCCCTCATATATCAAATTATCCCGAGTGCTGAATAAATCTCTAAATTTAAATTCCTTTACCGGTATATGGTGGCCTCTCTATGTGAATGAGAAATTCTTGAACTGAACGTAAAACGACATACAATCAATCAACCTGCTTTGCTTCATCGAACAAATTCTCCCAACACCTCCAATATATTTTTTTTACTTGAATACCTTAAACTTACTAAACTAACATAAAAGAAATATCTTTTCAGGCTAATTTTCATACAACATGTCTAGGAGTCTTAACTCTCAAAATATTGAACATAAAGAATTGACAAAACAATCCCTTCTTTTAAGGATATCCGATCCTCAGCCAGGAAGGATAACTCCAAAAATTAATATTTAATTTTAAATGCATCAAAATGAAGCTTGAAAATTAAATTTTTTCTTGCAACAATTTTCATTTTATCCATCTTTATAAGAATCAAGGTTTTTGGAAGTCTTAGAAAAGGTCTTATAAAAGTTGACATTTGTACCATTTAAAAGGAAAAAAATTAATACAGTTTTAAAGAAATAAGATTTTCTTGAAGCAAGTCTTAGATACCAATAATTATTAGCATGATATTAAATAAGAAGTGATTTGTTGTGTCTTGCAATGATAGCAAAAGCCTTTTGCACTATGTATTATAGAATATATGATGGAAATAGAAGACAAAAAATACCAAATAAGTATAAAAATCATGAAAATTTCACTGAATGCATGGATACCTATCGTTTTTTAACATAAAATACATTCGCTGATCAATTTGCAATTAAAAAATGCATTGCAGATATTATAATTCGCTTTTTCTGCAAAATTATTGGAGATTTTGCAATTTTCCCTATATAACATGATTAACTTTAATTTTTAACTTTAAAAAAATAATGTGTATAAATTTACATAACTTTGTGGATTCAGAGATGCTTTTATGAGTATTTTTGATTACTTAACACCACCATAGGCCAAGTGTTTATGAGGAGAGTAGCGTATTAGAAAACCTTGGCTAGCGAAGATGATTTATATCAGGAATTTTGTTGTCACTGTTTCGATATCAACAAGACCTGCTTGTGCTGCAGAATTACAAGTTTTTCCTGTTTGTCGGGATTTCTTTATATCCATTGCATAAACCCACATATTCTTTGAGTCACAGTTTTTGTGTTTGACGAAGTTTTATGCTGTGGTTTATGAGAAGTTGCGCTGAAAACTGTCCATCTCTTTTTCAAGGTATGGCCAAAATGTAAGTGTAAAAGTGCGGAAATTCCGGGAAAAAATAGAGGATTCGGAATTACCTGGTAATATGCACATCTACACATTGTGTCCTAAGTATCTGCAAAGTTTGACGAAATTCTGTTCTGTGCAGCGATTTATGAATACTTGCGCTGACAACAAAAAACAGAACTGACGGACTGACTGATGCACTGACTGACTGTCTGTCGGACGGGTCAAAAACATTATACTTCCCGCAACTTGTTGCGTGGGTTATAAAAATGGAAGGGGGCACCCCACCCCGTTCCTGATTCTATATGCCTGATTTTGTTCCCCTTGCCCACTTAAGGAGCAAAATTTTTTAACTATACTATATAGAAAAGAGGGTGTTGTAACGAGACTTTTAGTGAACATTTTCAATCTAGAAATTGCTATTTAAAATTCATATTCAGAAAAGAAGGTGGGGGGCAATTCCTCCCTCTTCGATTCTTTCTGCCTGAATATTATTTTCACTCGCTGTAAAAAAAAAATAACTAAATATAGTTAAAGTCACTTAAAAGACAAAAAAAGTTATTGTCCGTCAATATACTACCTTAAAAGAATTTTAATTTACTAGGTATTGGGTATTTTCTAGATAAGATTAATAAATCTAGAATTGAAAAGTAACTTTCACTAGGTATCTATACGACACCCGCTTCACAACTCACTAATCACGACAAACGATTTATGAGGCACACTAGTTAAATTTTCTTTCAGTGCTTAATTAAGTAGAATTCGGTTGCAGGTGAAAAAACTTTTCAGAATTGTTTTCATTCTATTTTTAGTTAAATGTAGGGAAAAAATACATCCTTATATTTACCTGGAAGTCAATAAAATGGTCTGTCTTTAATTATAAATTGAAAACATTAATTTACTTCAGTATACAATGTATTGAAATGTTTCAACATTTGTTTGACAAATGTATCACTGTTTTAAAGTGGATTTTAAAAAATAATCCTATTAAATATATGTATTCTTTTCGCAGACGACCGTATTTACATACACATGTACTTGAATGTACATTATACTGGGATTCTTCTTAATAATTCTACTAACATGCATTTGAAAAGAAATTCTCAAAGAGTAAACCAATGTTTATAGATAAATTAAATGCACATGCAGAAATCTGATGTCCTTCTTATGTTTCCCACGTCTGTTTCATATTTGGACGTTCTACTGACTTTAGACGATAAAGAGCCAATAACAAAATCATTGTCTTACATGTACAAACGGAGTGACCTCAGCTTTTTCTCTCGTCAACGTTCCTTATTTATGTAGTAATTTAATATCCCGCTTTCATATGCATAATTACTATGTTACGAACTTTAATGATCGTAACAGAGTACTACAGTGGCATGTCTTTATTGAATGAATGGAAGCAAGAATTGTTGAGCTGGAAGCTATGCTCTGAATGGATATTCATATCCTCGAACTTTGTTGTGAAGAATGATTTAAGGTCTAATGAAAATTAAAAAATTCCTGAAGGAATTAAATTATAAAATCAAAGTCACGGTGTCGATTAGAACATCTTTTATGCATACCTTTTACAATAAAGCAATAAACCTCCTATTTTTTGGCACAGCTAATATTAAAACGTAAAATATTGACAATTTCTGTTTGTACAATAATGATGGAGGTCCATTAAAAGTCCAGTGTACAAAAGATTTAATCTGTTGTTTGCAATGTCCATTAAAGAAAGCTTCATATTTAAGTGCCTGTCCTTTGCTTCAGTAATATTTGTATTAATGAACGAAACCTGATAGAGGCTTACCACTCTAGATGCGTATTGTGTCCACTGAAACGATTGAAACTGTCAATAGGTACCTTGTAAACTTTAGAAAGTCTTGTTTCCAGTTTATAAAAGTGTGATGGTTGACTAAACAGAGTAAGAGACTTTTAAACATGTGTCTCTCTTCTTTCTGATCGGTCATTAGTTTACTTCGTGACGTCGGATTAAAAAAAATGTAGAAAACATTTTATGATTGAGCGGAAACCTAAAACATCATGCCTTCAATACGTTAATACATGAATAACAGTGATACTAAGAATAGGATTTTTACAGCAATCTTCTGAATGGACTGAGGACGCTTACCAGCAAATCATGTACACCCAGGGCAACCTCAGTGGACGAAGAGGGCTATATAAGGCGGATAGGGAGGTGGAATACATGAGATCAAAATATCCCGACCCCCGAGACTTTCGAGCCCCTCCTTCTGAGCAATATGATTCATTGGGTGTCCGTGCTTCAACCACAGACAGGGTTTACAGACCCTACAACATTGACCCCCCTGTGGACTATGGAGAGAGGAGGGAGGTAGGTAAAATAGAAGACAACTTCGTGGTTTTGTACTGATTGTTGATATTTCATACTTAAAATAAACAAGTTGAAGTGAAAATTTAACGAACGTACTAGATTATCGAATCAATAGGAATTGATGTGTTCAAATAATATTCAGAGAATTTGAATAAGTCAGATTCTGAGGATAAGACAGGAGGATGGACATTTTAAATACTCCTATGCAACAGGATATACATGTACCTATTTACATTCTCGTATTTTTGTGACGCTTTATATTTCTTTGTTCATTCTATTTTCCTGATATATGTCTGCAAAATATCAGATAATGATATCTAAAACTATTTAAAGGCTTGACAAAAAATTATTCAAGTCAAAATGGGTCAGTATTGCTGTCACGTTCTATTTAAAATTGTGCATTTTCTCTAAACTTAACCCGATCTCCTTTTGATTCTTTCTGTACATCGGCGAGCTTCTAACTTAATCTTTGTCATATCTCAAGAAGGTTTCAAATTAAATGCATCATTTTACGGATATATTATTGCATGATCTATTGGCACAGCAACTGCAAAATATTATTCCATAATGAACTTTTAAAAGAAATTCAATTTATCTTCCAAGTAGTTTAAGTGGAACACAAAGCCGAGGGTATAATGTTATTTTTCCAGGACATGCATAGTTTACTTGCATGTTTAACGTCCCTTCCAGAATGTTTTACTCATGTTGAGACTCCACCACTTGCCGGTGGAAGAATGCAATTTCGACCTGTACTTGGCACTTACGGCCTTTGAGAAGAGCTGGGTCTTATTTGGGCCAGCTGTGACAAGGGGCATCTGTTTATATGGGCTTATCCGAATGTTCGGTATCCACGTCCTGTACATGGTTCAAACCCGCGATGTAAGGATCAACTCCTTATTCCCCGACTTTACAGAGAATCATTCTAAACACTGAGTCAGATGGGCGATGAAAATCATATAAGAATGACCAATATAAAGTTTAACTGAGAATGTATTGCACTCAGCAAACAAATGATGTGAAGCAAATTTTATACTAAGAAAGCTAGATATCTAGTTAAGATTAAAAGTGAAGAAAGATTAGTTTTTCGGTTTTATAAAGGTAGGATTCTTCCTTGGTTTCTGACTAGATAAAATATTCAATAAATATTTGCTTATATTTCATATATTTAGAAGCAAGAGATTTAAAAGATCATATTTTTCTTTTCTCATCACAGTTGTACAACTTTAGATAGATATGGTAAACTGAATTTGAAATCTAGCAGGGACTATATTTTTTTCGGAATGGGGCCGCATGAAAATATCTTCTTTTCTGATTCTCAAAATATAATTAGAACAATGATTTAATAATAATTTTTACACAAAGACCTGAAGAATTTTTCAAATTGTAAGTTAAATTAATAATAAGAGACTAAATTTTCAAAATATGTCAGATAAATATGATTTTCCAAACAAACTACAATTATGCAAGCTTTTAAAAGCTTCCAATCTAAGTACAGATATGAGCCAAAAATCTGTAGACAGTGGGGGTTTTTTCTCTCTCGTTAAACCATCAAAACTTTTTGTTTTTGTATCATTTTGTATCTCTGTTTGACTTTTTCAATCGACACCATATGTGAAAATAAGAAAACAAGATGTGTTTGTAAAACACTGATCCCCCGTAATGGCAACATAGCGAAGATTAAACTTTCTGAAATGCAAATTAGATATGTTGGTACTAAAAGTAAGGTCTTTTCACAAGAAATACAATTGTGAAGTAAGAAAACCCTACCTAGCACCATCTGTACAAAAGTTATGGCCAAGGATAAGTTTTTGAAGGTAGATCAAACTCCAGGGTCAAGGTCAAAGTTGTTGTCATCTAAAGAAAGATCTTGTCACAAGGATTACATAAAGCCCTAGCCCTCACCGTGGCCACGGTTAAAGTTTTTAAAAAGTTTATCAAACTCCAAGGTCAAGGTCAAAGGGAAAAAGTTGTTGGTATCCAATGAAGATCTTGCCACAAGGATCCATTATGTGATGTATGAAAGCCCTAGTCCTAACCCTTCAAAATTTATGATCAATGTTTTTAAAAAATAGGTCAAACGCTAAGGTCAAAGGGGCAAGTTTTTGGTATCTTCTGAAAGCTGTTTCTACAAGGAATACATATATGAAGCATGAAAGCCCTAACCTTTACCAGGCAAAAGTTATAGCCGAGGTTAAAGCTTTTTTACAGTACGTTTATCTCCCAGGTCAAGGTCAAAGGATCAAAGTTGTTGGTGTCCAATGGAAAGTCTTTTCACAAAAAATACATATGTGAAGTATGAAAGTCCTAGTATCAACCGTTCAAAAGTTAAAGCCAAAGGTAAAGTTTGGAATTTTGTGAGCTGAATATTATGTTCGCTCATGACCGGGATGACCTGACATAAGGGAGTCATGGTAAGTCTGTATCAAGGGAAACAAAGAAACGACTTCACTTTGAGTATTCATGATTTGATCGCAGCTTAAATAGTGTTTTGTAGCAAATTTTTAACTTGATCTAAGTCAACGTACCGTTTCTCGGCGTCAAACAGTGCTGCTTATATACCGGGTTCTTCGTCTAGAATGTCAGGTTAAACTGAAGCTATTTTTGGAGGCGTGTTGTTTGACTTAACAGCATCAACCGAAACAGGCTCGGTATCATAAAAGAATTTCAAAATTGTAAGTTTGAAGAAAAATCGACCATCTCACCAGGCGACCTTTTCTCTGTTTGATTTTGTGCAAATACGGCAAAGCTATATGATCTGTACTGACGTGAAATTTCGAATTCTCAAGATACACAACTTTCCAAAATATCAATGTTTTCCACTTTTCAAAAATTGTATTTCAACATTTAATATGGAGATGATTTATTCTATTTTTTAAATACATGTATGTTATTTCAGGATAATAGGTCTGATGATGAAGACAATGGTTCTTTTGCCAACTCTATGGAGAAAAGAAAATCCCTTCGGAAGCTCTGCGGACGTTTTGCCGATAAAACCGCCATGCAGGGAGTTGGGTATATAAACTCGGCGAGATTCTGGTATTCCAAGGCTATATGGGTGTTCCTTCTCATAGTGGCATTTGGCTGGATGATATTCCATCTCGTTTATCTCATATCTCAGTTTTTGGAATTGCCCGTTCAGACCAAAATTTCTTTGGGATTCAATAGTCTTCAATTTCCAGCCGTCACAGTATGCAATATGAATGTTGTCAAAAAATCAGAACTCCATACTACATCTGTTGGATTACAAAATCTTGTCGGCATCACCGATCCAAGTCGATTTGATCCAAGGAATAAAATTCCAAAGGTTAGTGTGAATGCTGGAATGATTATTTTGCAATTTGTAAAATAAGTGTTTTTTTGCCATGAATTGATCGAACTGTTAAATGAGGGAACCAAGATGTATGACAATTGATATTAGAATTAGCAAACAAGCTTGTATGCACTTATTGGACTATTCTGGTAGTTTTTCTCTTAAAGCACATAATCACGGGGGTAAAATTGATCAAGGAATCTGAATTTCTATAGTGCTGAAGTAATGCAATATTAAGAGTAAACTGAAAATTGCATTTAATTGTAAATAGCTCATTTTCTCGGGGTTTCGTATATCCTCCACAAATAGGTTCATTTGAAATGAATCTTTATCATCGGAACACAAGCCTCCAATGAAAAAAGACTGTGATTTTACAATAAATATATTTTGATAATGCCTTGTTTTGTTAAAGAAGTTTTCAAATCTGAGAATGATATTTTTGAAAATTTTTAATCATCCTGTACATATTCAAGAAATTAAGTAACATTCCACATAGAGAGGTCAAGGTTATTGTCTAAGTGAAGGTTAAGACCTGAAAAAATTGTGAAATTTCACTCTTGGAGAGTAGCTGATGACCATTTGAATATATGACTCGTCTCTCTGAAAAGTTACATAAGGCAAGTTAGAAAGAAAAATATAAGTCAAGGGAGTAATTTTTTGACTAGTTAGGTGCCTATTCTAATTATAAATGTAAGTCAAATTACAAAGTCTATTAATTACACTGCTAAAAAATTTTTTATTTTCTAACATTTTTAGTCATTCTAATTATACATGTGAGTCAAATTACAAAGTCTATTAAACACACTGCTACAATTTTTTTTATTTTCTAACATTTTTAGTCATCATTTTTACTTAAAGCTCGACTAACGAGCATGTACCAATAGCATTAAATATAATTTATACCGATATTTTGAAATTCAACATAGGATTTAAAAGGACAAGTTGATAATCAATTATGATCGTGCGTGTTCTCTATGGTCTTTTAAATTGTCCATCACGATTTTTACCTTTGATAGAGAAAAACCCACATATGTAGGTTAAAAGTAATAAGTCCTCTTACCCCCAGAAAAGAATTTTAAAATCTTTTTAAAATGTATCAATTTATAATATTAGTCATTGTTTTATTTAAATTCAATACCTCATAATTCCCCACCATTAACAGTAATGTTTCCTTGAGGAGAGGATTTTTTAGCCACATATTTTTGTTAACACTTTGAAATTTTAAAATCTCGTCTATAGTTTAAGTCAACACTTACCGTTAACTTCATCTTTAATATACATAAGGATAAACACTGTTTATTTGATAACTTTGATAAGAAAGTAAATATTTTCGTATCGCACGTTAAAAAGAATTTTAACTCTTAAAAAATTGTTTCTTTTAAAAGTTTATAATTACCAATTCTTTATATTGCTTTCATCCATGTCATTTCGATATATCCTAGTGTACTATAAAAGATAAAAGAAACCATGCAGCTGTCTGCCACTATTTGTTTCATATTTGGTTATTTTGAATGTTTTACTTACTATAGACGATACTGGTCAACTAACAACTAAATTGTACGGCAAACAGATGACTTCAAGTTTTCCATCTTGAACTTTCCTAATTTTTCTAGTAATATCCTGTCATCATCACCTGCACAGGGTGGTTTATATTTCAAGACTTATTCGATGCTCAAGAGCATGCTCCGAGTAAGATTAATCTTTAAACCGAGGACGGGTTTCCAACAGATAAATTGATGTTACAGGGATTTCAACAAACCCATTTTAAGTCGGCAATTTCATAAATTCTAAGGTTGTTTTTATGACCGTCTTAACAAATGTTTCTATCAGGGAGTCGTATATTTTGGCTCACAACTTATAGAAATTCATTTCGTGTTGTGAAGGTGGCATAAAGTACACTGTAACAAATAGAAGCCCCTCTTTCACTCATTCATTAAAAACATATCCTACATTCATATGCAGACACCAAAACTCGTCCATGCATTTCACTACAAGGCTTAATCACATGACAACTTGGTTTACAATACAGTTTCCGTTTGAAGAATAAACAACACATTTTTTTCACAAAACAGAACTATTTCCAATAGATTAGTAAATAGACAGGCAACCTGAATTATATTTGCGAAGTAAAGTCTGAGAAATTGGTAAGATTTTGTCCCAGTGTTAAAAATGTGTGCAAAATTGTGTACAAAATTTTATAGAATACCCACAAAATTGCAAATCTAAGCACCAGAGAAGACTAACACGCTTTCTTTACATTTAAAGTATTCATTATTCATGTCATTTGATTTGTATTCAGATTCTGTTAAAAATTGTATATAAATCCAAACATTCTCTTTTGTGTGGTATGTATCCTTAAAGCCAATTTAAATGTTTCTTACGCATAGAAGAAGCTTAACAACAGTAGCCAACAGGTATTGTGTAGCATTTGAATCATCTATTTTCATTTTAGCAGGTTTGATATACATGTATAGAAATTGTCTGCACCAAATAAGGTAGACGTGTAGACTTGTAGAACTTTTTTGGTGACAGTGCAATAGACAAGGTGTTGTGATTTTTTCAGCCTCCCGGACCAGCGCCCCCTAATCCTGGGGGTAAGAAGGTAAAAGTTACCACTAGAGTTCTGATAAAATCTCGATGTGGTCCCAGCACGTTTAATATCATTTGGTGTTAGAAGTTTAACAACATTTATCTCTGTAATTTTGCATGAACGTTTAATTTTCATCATCTTTCAGCATGGTACTTTTATTTCTAAACAAAGAGGTAAATAGTTTATAAGGGTTCATTGGTTGATAGCCGTTTTATGGTCTCTTCTATGGTGGTAGTTTTTAATGTAAGAAAACAAGATGACTCGGGCTGAGCATAGATAAATAATTATTAATAAAATATGTAATAATTTAGTACCCATGTGCCTGATTTGGAAAAAAATATTGTTTTACATGTACAAAGGTACGTAGTCTGTGTAGAAGGCCATACATAATCTACCTCGACAATTCACGCAAATGAAATTATTGTTATCGAATGATGATTCGTTTCGCTTTTGGGAATTTGTATTGAATATATTTCATTAAACTTTTAAAAACAAACTGAAACAAAAGTCCTGTACGTCTTTGAGAAAAAAAAAGACATTAGGCAAAGTCATCGGTATAGCCATTTTTTTCTTCTTAGATTGTTGAAGCTGTTTGTAAATATGAATACATTTTCTAAACACTAAATAATTTTATGTTTTGAAATACTAGTAGGTATTCGGAGCAGATTCCTTGTTTATTTTGTTGGCACATTCGTTGGAAATAATATAACACATATTCATTGTTGTGGTTCTATTAATTTGTATAGAACTAAAAGTTAAACATATTTGAAAAAAAAGAATCCTTTCTATATTCTTATGTAATGTTCTTGTACTCTTTTAAGAGAAAGAAAAGATTTGTTAAAGATGATTTTGTTAATTTTATTTTACTGTGGTATTGATTTTATTGTAGTAATTTTTAGAGGTAAGACAAACAAGCTATTCTTTTCATGGAACAAGTTAGTATATTTTTATTACAATGTTTTTCAAGTTATCACCAGAAATCCCGGAAGCAGGAATCTGAGTTTATTCTTATTTTCAAATGTGCTTACTCATTCATAAACATATCATACATTCATAAGCGGATACCGGTATTCATTCAAGCAATTCACTACAAAGATTAATCATATGACAAATTGTTTTACAATACAATGTTTCCGTTTTGAGGATAAATAACACAAACTTCTGTTTTCAAAAGAACAGAAGTATTTCCAATAGATTAGTATTTAGACAGGCAACCTGAATAATATTTGCAAAGTGGGAGAATTTTGAAAGATTTTGTCACTATGTTAAGAATGTGTGCAAAATTTTGTATAAAATCTTATATAAAACCTCACAAAGTCGCAAAGCTAAATTTTAAATCAAAATTTATATTTGTTATTTATTATTTATGTCATTTCTAATCAGATGCAGTCAAAAATTATATAAATCCAAACATTAGTTTGCACAATATATAGTACATGTATTAAATCCTGCTATATACTCTTACCAAAAAATTCGCAACTTTGAGTAGATGTTATTAATTGAAAACAAACTTGTAAGAAGTTTCCTTTTCAGATCTTGTAAAACAATTCTTTATTAAGCTTATTTCGGTCGAAGTCGAGCAGGTGCTTGCAAATCAAGTCTAGGACCTAATCACTCCCCACTCAAATAAAGTATATAGAAAAATCTGCACGCCCTGAATTTTAATAAATCTGATCAATACAGGAAGTTTCCATATTGTTTGTCATTTCACAAAATAATTCATCTCCAGCCCCCATGCCTGAATCGGAAGGAAAGTTTCAGGAATTATATTTTTGTATCAGCCATGATTTGACGTGACCTCAAGACACCTGCAATTTTTTGTGTATTATGTATCCTTAAAATCATTTGAAGTGTTTCTTACGAAAATGCACTTGCAACAGATGTTGTGTAGAATTTGAGTTTTCTATATTCCTTTTAGCAGGTTTGATTTATATGTATAGAATTGTCTGCACCAAATAAGGTAGATGTGTAGACTTGTAGAACTTGTTTGCTTACAGTGCAATAGACAAGGTGTTGTGATTTTTTCAGCCTCCCGGACCAGCGCCCCCTAATCCTGGGGGTAAGAAGGTAAAAGTTACCACTAGAGTTCTAATAAATCTCGATGTGGTCCAAGCACGTTCAATATTACTTTGGTGTTAGTTTAACAACATTTATATCTATCTTTCAGCATGGTATTTTTATTTCTAAACGAAGAGGTAAATAAATTACGAGGGTTTATTGGTTGATGGCCGTTTTTATAATCTTTCTTCTATGGTGGTAGTTTTTTTTAAAGTATTAAAACAGGATGAATCGGGCTGAACAAAGTTAAATGATTTATATAGCCTAGAACTCTACATGATATCTTTTAAAACAAATTATTTTCATTCTTCGTAATAGAGGGTCAGCACCCTTGGTAAGCCTTTGTATCCTTACTTTGTATGTTTTATATAATAGCAAATCTGTGCCTATACGTGTGTACATTTTCCATTACGTGGTCACTCAACCGCAACACTGAGGACAATTGTAAAATCTAAGGTCAAAAGTTTTAAAAGTTTCTTGAAGGCAACAAGGGCATTGTCATCCATGCTTGCTTCATGTCTATTGAATTGTGTATTGTTATTTCCATTGATCTGTTCAATGCACAATTATGTAGAATGTACAATTTATAGTGTTCTTTTTTGTTACTTCTTTATTTGATTTTAATTTACAATATTGAAAAACATATAGATGAAAGATTGTGGCACCTGCTTCTCAATATAGTTTTGTGCATTAGATCAAAAATCCTTTTTAAAAATACATGTATTTCTTTTTTTTATTTATTTGTCGTTTTGACATTAGCACGAAGAAGTAGCATGCACATTTACTTTGTGCTTACATTTGTAGCGTAGAAAAGTGGAACATTTGCTGAATAGGATTTGTATTTATCATACAGAACATTTGATACATGTACCTTCATGCACTTGCTGCGGTCAAATGCATAAGATTATCAAAATTTCTTCGTAATTTTTCTTCATATTTTGCATGATACTTTTAAACATGTGTGCATGTGATGCAGCGAAAAATCTTTACCTACGTATAATGCACGCATTGAAAAAGTAAAGGATCAGTTATCAATGTCACTTGTCTTTGTTATATCACGATTTGATTTTTTTATAATTATTTAACCTTTAATAATTATTAATAACATGGTAATCATTTAGTACCCATGTGCGTTGAGTTGTTTTATATGTACAAAGGTATTCTGTGTACGAGGCCATACATATTCTACCTCGAAAATTCACGCAATTCACGCAAAGGAAAATATTTTTATCAAATGGAGATTTTTTTTTTAGTTTTTACCATTCTGTATTTAATATAATGTTTCATTTAACTTTTCAAACTAAGCTGAAACAAACGCTTCATGTCTTAGAATTCGAAGGAATAAAGACATTAGGCAAAGTCATCGGTATAACCATTAATTTCCTCTTAGATCGTCGAAGCCGTTTGTAAATACATGTATCAATTCATTTACTAAACACTAAATAATTTTTTGTTTTAAAAAAGGTATTCAGTGCAGATTTCTGTTTTTGTTGGAATCTTTGTTGGAAATGTGACACATATTGTAGTTCTAAAATAGATCTGAGGGTAAAAACATGTTTGAAAAATCCTTCCTATAATCTCATATAATGCTCTTGTTTTGTTTTAAGAGGAAGAAAAGATTTGTTGAAGATTTCGAGAATTTTAATTTTGACAACCTGACGGACTACGGGGACTATTACGAGGATCCTGATCACAGGGATGAAGGGTTCAAGGACGCCAAGAGGGATGACCTTTACAAAGTGGAGAGCACTTTTAAAAATCTCTATCTGGCAATGCCGAGGTATACATATTTGTGATGGATTTTTAAAAGATTAATATTCATTCATTCATTTACATTCATTCCTATTTACGATAACTGTCACCATAATTGATTACAAAATCATACAAAAATTGTAAACAAAATCCAAGGCCGATTTTTAAGTAAACCACACCCAGCAATCTATGATTAAAACTTGGTAAATGATTAGATAATACTGTACATGATATATTTGTTGTCATCTTGTTTTTTAGGATGGTCAGAGTCAATGCCGGACATCAGATTCGAGACATGCTATTGTCATGTTCTTTCAATGGCTACAAATGCTTCGCTATGTAAGATTGACTAGAGTCATGTATCTGAAAATAATTTAATATGAAATCAAAAACATCTACCTTATTAGGGATTTCAACTAAGAAAGAATAAGATGCAAAGAATAAAAAATCCCCCAAAGTATACTAGCATGCAATTTTTCTCCAGGAATTTCACATTGGTAAATACTCCAGACTATGGAAACTGCTTCACAATACAGTCCACTACTTTTGTGTCAAAGAATCCGGGCCCATCTTCTGGTGAGTAAGATTTTATGTTATGTTATAGCAAGCTCCATAAATTATATTTTAGTGTTACACGTGTTTGATTTATAATCTTTAAACGTATAGTGGACAAAGGATCTGGACTTTTACCAGTATCTGAATTTGCTGTATTCTTACAGTATCTGAATTTGCTGTGTTCTAGCAGTATTTGAATTTGCTTTGTTCTAGCAGTATTTGAATTTGTTCTGTTTCTTAATTTATCAGGGTTGACGCTAATATTTTACACTGAAAATGAAGAGTTCCTCCAAGGAATAAGTCAAGGCTATGGAATGCGTTTACAGATCCACGATGTTGGTTCCTTTCCTATGCCAGCCCAAGAGGGAATTTACATTTCATCTTCATTTGAAACACACATTGGTTTACGTTTGGTAAGATATAAATTTACTTATGTATATAGGTTTTGATCTTTGTTTTAAAATTGAATTTCACAGAAGAGAATCGGCCTTTTGAATATAATTTTATGACTTGTATTTCTTCTGACAGACAGACATAACCCGCATCACGCCGCCTCACAGATATTGCGAAGATGGCAATGACTTTAAGGCAAGAAACAAAGTAGAATATTCAAGATCGGTAAGTACTCGCCACTCCTTCATCACATAAGCAAAAGTATTTTTTATGGAGCTGGGAGATTTTAATGACACCCTCTGAATCATTTTTCGCAGGTGTGCCGTATTTTCTGTGAACAATCGGCTATGTTGAGCGAATGTACGTGTTATTCCCATGAATACAAGGAGTTCTTTCATTTTACCAATAACACCAATAAAAATAAATGGTGCCGGACACAAAAAGGTACATAATGGAAAGCTATCATTAAATCTATTAATCAAAGGCAAGAAAGGCATGTACATGTAAATGAATACCATTATCATTATAATACCAGGATACGTGTATTATTATCTTTTAAATCATCTGAGTAAATTTGAAGTTTCTGTTGTAGATGTTTATTCCTTTTCCTGTCTTTCATACCGTCATTTATAATGTCAAATCTTATATTTAAATGGGTTATTAATCGTGATATGATATGGTTTCATCTATTTTCGTATTCAAATTATATAATTTGAGCAACATGTAGAACTTCGTTCTTTAAATGCCTTACATCACTCTTATCTTTTTGTTTAAATTAAAATAACGGTTGATTTGCTTATTTAAATTTCAATTCAATAACAAGTTAATTTACTGAGTGCTTTTTAATGATCATTCCTAATATTTGATTCTGCAGAAATTCTGTGCGTTGCAAAAATCATGAGGGAATTTAATTCGCAACAGAGGAAATGCTCTTGTCTAAATCCATGCAAGTAAGACCTATTCAAAATTCTTCCATTTGTTTGAAGAATGGAAAAGAATTCTTTACAAATCTAAAATTTATAGCCTTTTATCGATAAAATCCTTCATTGAAATTTCTTTTCCAGGGAGAAAAAGTATTCTTTGTTTCCAAGCAGTCGACAGTGGCCCACCACAGAATACGCAGTAGGCACTATTTTTAGTTTTCCTTCTTATTTTTATTTTTTAGGAAAATGAAAATAAAAAAAAATTTAAAAAATGATAGTGTTTTAATTTAAATTGATAGTGTTTTGATTTAAAAACTTCAGATTTTTTTTTATTTTAACCATTTAAACAACACTGAAAAAAAAAATTTGCCAACAAAATATTTTATGTGAGAGAATTTTTTTTATAAGAAATTTTCAAAAAGGACAGAATTTTTTAAATAAGAAATTTTCAAAGATTCTGTCCTTTTTAAACAAAAATGATTTTTTTTCGGGGGTGGGGTGGGGAGGGGGTAACAACATTTTATTTTATGTGAGAGAAAGATTTTCGTTTTAAATAAGAAATTTTCATAAAATGTGTGTTCTTTCTAGACCACTTTAATGCAAGGATTATGTGAAGGATTTCCCCAAAAGTGCGAGAGAATTGTGAACTTGAGTGCTGATCCCCGATCTCTGGGGTATGTTTGGTGTGCTTTTAGTTTGAATTTCAACACTAATTAAAAGGAACCCTTTTTCAGTTTTTTTCTTTGCATTTCGGATTTAAATTAATACAGTGTATTTTTAAACTGCTTCTTGTTTAGGTTGAACTTTTTAAAAGTAAATATTTATTATGAGGATCTCAACTACGAGGATTTCCAAGAGGAAGCGGAAAT
>PRKT01000001.1:2437197-2464946 GCA_003671525.1 Saccostrea glomerata | reverse complement strand
TGCACAAAAATCGGTAAGAAAAAAAAAATAATAATAATAATAATAATAGGGAAAAAGAAACCGAACGAAAACAATAAGGTCTTCCGTTGGAAACGGAAGACCTTAATAATAATAATAAGAAACAGAGTAAAAACAATATGTTCCCCAACTTCGTTTGGGGAACATAATTATTGTTTGGAATTACATTTATCTGATTCTCACTTTGTCAGATCAGTGAATGTGAATTGTTTTTCTGTACTAGATAAATGACCGTACTGACCTCATATAAATAGACATTTTATAATGTTAAAAAAAACCTATGCCAAAACAAATTGTTTTACACAATTCATTTAAACAAAACATGACAATTCATAATTTGTTCTGTTTCACATACATTCCTAAATACATAGTTTTTGAATTTTTCAATACTCATTATCAATGAAATCTTACGTAGTGTATAGTCTACATTTATATTTAAAATAAAGTGGAAATAATCAAGTATCTGTACAACTAAAATGCAATGCAAAAACTGAAACAGCATTATTAAAACTATTATCCTTGAAGAAAGGTTTTCGTTTAAAATACATGTATATGTATAGTTTTAGAATCTGTTTTTCCGTGTATTCCATATACTGAAAACGTGCCTATTGTACTTCATATAAATAAATTGTTAACTTTCAGTAGGTCTTATTGTTGTGTACTTGTTCTCTTTTTTACTTAACATATGTAATTAGTACAAATGTATATATATTGTTATAGCATAACAAACAAAACAGGAACATCAAAATAGAAATGTTATGTCGAAATGCCAGTATCAAAAACACTTTGAAATTTTATGATCACTTCACGATATGATTGATTCTGCTGACAAATGTACACGTGAATACTAAATTATGAATAGAATAAGTAGATGGTTATTAAGACAAACTGCGGCATAGACAGATAACTTTGCAAGCATTTACGTGATTTTGATGGTAAGGTTTATTTTTTTTCAAATCATTGTCCCGAGAATTAAATTTGATGGCATCACAATGAGGCCAACATTACGTAGAATTTGATGTAATTTAATAATAAATAAGAAGATTTATATTTTATCATTATAAAAACGGTTACTGTACCTTTGTGACAAAGAAAAGTGAGTTGGTTGTTCCTGTTCGATCTTCCATTGCTCTTGTTCTGCATCACCATATCAGTCTAGCAAATCTTTTCACGCCTTTTACGTAACTTTGGTTTTTAACAACAAGGCACTCAAATCTTTGTTTAGTCGAGCAGGTTTTTGAAAAGCAACTACACCCCTATCAAATACACCAGAAATAAAATTCAACACACACAACATTTTGAAGCATCTGGAATGGAAAAAAAAAGGTTACAAATTTTATCTCGTGAAAAATTTAGTCCGAATCTAAAAAGATATTCTAAATGAAAGGGAAGATTTTTATTTATTTATTTTCATTATTATCATTATTTTTTTTTTTTTTTGCATGGCCATTTTTTGACATTATGAATATCAAAAAACATCTGCTTGTATACCTTTAAACGCATCTGGAAAATAAGTTTTAAGATGGTTAGGTTATTGACAGGGTGTATGGTAACAATAACTTATCTGTGTATTTCAGTATACTATTTAAAATTTTTGAATAAATGAAAAATGATGAAGATAAGTTACAGTGTTCGATCTTGAAAAAATATTACCTATGCAAATCTGTAACCTGGGACTCGGAAAATTCCAGAGATGGGATAAGGAGAAGTAAGCATCTCCCCTATTAACCGAACTCACCCCCCCATCCACCCCTCTCCCGTGAGTCCTATAAATATTTTTCAGGTAGATGGGACATTCTGTAGTCGAATTGACCAAGCAGTTGGAATATAAACATGTCAGCAAACATATGCGCCAAGGTTAGGTTTCATTTGTAAACATAGAATTTACGATACTTTGACTTTAAACGAGGGTATTGACATTCATGTAACATCAACTTATCCGATAATAACCTGCCTCTGTTTTAGAATTATTCGTACTCGAAATCAAATGATAAAAGTAGAAGCTTCTTCCTCCACCTCTGACTATTTTAGAGATACAAAATTTTGTTTTGTTTGGAGTTTTGATATCAATCTTTGTATGTTACTTCATATTTCAGTGTTGCTTTATTTTCATCTCTGTTAATCCTACAGTGTAATTTTCTTTTACATATAAGTATGAAAAAAGACATAACTTGAAGAATAAATGTTGGGAAAATTGTTACATTTTCAGACCACTTTAATGTAAAGCCTATGTGCATTGTTTCCCAATAAGTGTGAGACAATTGTCAACCTCACTAGATTTCAAGTAGTCGAGTTTCTCTTACATTTGATATACTTGTACTTGAACTTCATGTTCAATAGTCTTAAGAAATGAATGTAATAATTTTTTCTTTGATCGATGTATCAAAGAAAAATTTCTCATTTCTTATCATTTAATTATGATTTTAAATTAATGAAATGAAAGTTTCTTTCACTTTTCTATTAAATTTATGCATCAAAAACAGTGCGCACGAATACATCACCATAACGTTAACGTTGCTGAAAATTCAAAATGTCTCTAACCATGCTAACGAAAAACGTTCTCAAATATTGTCGTGTGATTACCAACAGTCTCCAAAATAATTTACAGTTCTTTAACACAAAAAACTTACCTGTTGTGTTATCCCTCTGGGTATAATTTCCCCGGTGAGTTATCTAAGTTCGTAAATGTAAAGGGAAGCTACTCAAATATCCTAACAGTTCTAGGTCAAAGAAATTTTGGATTTCATTTGCGCATCTTTTCATTCGAATTTCAAACCGAATATATAAATACGTATCACAACCTGTCAATGCTGTAAAACCTGAAAGAGTCTGCTGCCGATAGTTGTAGATTAAAGAATTCCATCCTCAATTCATGCAGTGTCGTTTTTCTCGATCACTCGTTTCCCACGATTTAACAGAGTTTCGGTTTTCCCCTCTTTGGTAGCATAATAAAACGTTTTTTCAGAGTTCTATTGTTTCATACCAGATATCTCAAAGTCAAACATTTAAGAAAAGTATGCCGATTAAACGATTTCTTCCTTTCTTTCCCAAAACTGTATTGTCGTCATGCAGACGATTTTACATGTAATTTGTTTAGCAAAGGGGAATAATTCAAAATGAAACTAAAGTAGAAAGTAAGTCAGGAACCTAACGGACAGGTTCCGAAATTCAGGAAAATATTTATTAAAGCAAAGGTATTCAATTATTCCTTCAAAAAGTAACCTGGAAGCGGGGAATATACATGTACCGACTGTCAAAGTAGTTCCGGCTGCTTAGTGCAACCAAACTCTAGATTTTATTGATGCAGTTATCAAAAGAATTTTTTATCCAATCAGAATCAAGTATTTTATAGAAATTAAATGATTGAAATATCTTATATATTTTCCAGGCTTTTTTACGATTTTGATACTAGTATTTGACTTGCAAGAAAAAGGTGAGACCCGGCGCCTCAAACTGGACGTTGCATTTTAGGTTGATTTTTTTTATTTGCGAACCGCATCGAGGTATGCTTTCATTCCGTGTATGGAAATGTGGAGTGGTGTTTTCTTTTCAACGATATTGGTAAGTACTAGAGGCATTATGTTGTTGATAGGTTTTGAGTTAAGTTTGCAAGCATCAAAATTCAACTCCCATTAAAGACGGCGAAATCTCCACTTTTCATAATAGCGCCGGTTCTAACGCTTTCCTGGCCTGTTAAATATCAAAATTGGGGATAAAAGCCTGGAAACGTCAGATAATTCGGACTGCAAGTTTAATTCAGTCAATTAAATTCGTATTACTTACAAATGTACACAGGTGTGAGTGAAAATTTTCGCATACAGAAATACATTTATCCTTGCAACCTTTAAGAATAAAGCTGGTAATTTATTTCCAACCCTCTGCTAAGAAAATTGATTGTTTTTAACGGTAAATTAGACCATTTTGTGCCTTGTCAAGTACGCTATCCGTGGTTTAAAAAAATACGTAGGTGAAAGGAAGTGATAATTAACAAGTTGTCTTATAACTTATATCAAATATGACGTTTTAAATAAATGGGGGAGGGGAATAAAACATTGATCAATTGATCATATAAAGATGAGTAGTTTTTTAATAAGAGATGTATATACTAGTATATATATTTACTTTTTATGTTTATATCGTATAACATACGTTGCCAACG
Organism: Saccostrea glomerata; assembly: GCA_003671525.1. NCBI lineage: Eukaryota > Metazoa > Mollusca > Bivalvia > Ostreida > Ostreidae > Saccostrea > Saccostrea glomerata. The sequence continues at coordinate 2,460,769 of PRKT01000001.1, read as the reverse complement.
TCACAATGACTTACTTCAAAAACGTATTATTCGAGCATCTTGGAATAGCTTATAACCAACATAATTTAGTCTAGTGTAAAGCGTGAGGAGAGGAGTTGCCCAGGTAGTCAGTGCTTAGAGCGGTCGCAGCTAGAGTGAGGTTACCTCTATGTCGCTGGTCCGATTGCTCATACAAAAGCTTTTCGTGTCGTAATAGAAAAAAAAAAGTCCCTCGCTGCCCAAGGGCCGAAAGCTCGGAGTACAAGTTTGTAGTCCTCTGTGAAAAGCTTAAGACAGTCAGATGTAGAATCTCAAAAAGAGTGAACATTTCATGAAAGCTGGCATTAAACAAACAACAAACAAACAAAACATAGTTTGAGTATAAAATATATGGTATATACTACTAGTATATAAAGCTCATTTAAATAACATTTTCGATATATTTCTTTTTAATATAAGATAAAATATGTTATGGAAAGTATTTTAAAGAATATCATATAGAAGATTATGTCTTTCAGCTATAAAAACAACCTTTAGATAAAATATATGGAGATAACGAACAGTATTCAAGGTCAAAAGTCCATTTCACACTACAAATCAGGAGCAGAGCAAACACGGACCTCTGAAACAGTAGAGATGAGATCAGGTGGAGGAGTGAACATCCCCTGCTGACCGACCGCTCACATGTCGTGTTTTTCTTGTCATTATCAGTAAATAACGGAAAATCCGTCGACAATTCAGTGTGTATATAATGGCCTAATAGTTATCATGAAAAACTCGGTCAGTATTTGACTAAATGATAGGTTGTCATTGCTGACAAAGTCATTGTATCGTCAATAGAACTTACGAAATGATGGCTTTAAACGAGATTGCTTATATTCTTTGTTTCATAACTTGTTTGTCAGTAGCCTACCTCGTTTCATAAATTGCTCATACGTAGAGTGTCTACTTGCGTGTGGAATTCAGTTAAGAGATGTAAGCCCCGTAAGCAGGTGATAAAGGTATATTGCTGCATAAGTAAGGGAAGTTGACGATTGATAAAGAAAAGATAAAGTCATCACGTGCAAATTTATCACAAAGCTTTGTTGTTAGATTACCGTCTTTTTCTAGAAAAATATCTTAATATGAAACAGATGAGCCAAACTCTGTTGTAGCTTTTATTTCAAGCTCACCGGGATATATCGTATCATTATAAGACTGGAAAGAAGCATTGTTAATTGACAAAACGTCGTCGATATAATTATCTAAATGTCGAGTTGAAGGCCACTGCAAGTGTTTTCTTCTTTTTACGAAAGCTTTTTATAAATACAAAAATAGGTCTGCTAATAATTGGTACTCATTGAAATTTCAATAGATTGCAGTTTCAATAGATTGTTAAAAGACCTCGTCTCCAAAAAAAACCCACACACATAGATATTGTTAATCTGAAACCCAGGCATCTTTTTTATGCGCCCAAATCTATAGATTCGGGGCATATATTGTTTTTGTCCTGTCTGTCTGTTTGTCTGTCTTTTGTCAACTTTAACCTTCGCCATAACTTTTGAACCATGAAAGCAAAGACTTCATATTTGGAGAGAGAGTCTTCATATTTAGTATGCCTACTCCACTAATATTAAGTTTTTCAAATGACACCAAGGTCAATGACCTTGTGTCCTTGACTGTGACCTATATGGTATGAATAGCTTCTTTGAACTTTGTTGCTGCCAGGCGCATTGTGTTTCACAAACACATCTTGTTCATATCAACTTCAGCGCTTCCGTGTACAATCAGAATGTTTTTAGCAACATTATTTTGCAAATGACCAATGACAAGGTAAGTTAATTTACGAGGTCCATTTTTATTGAAAAAGCAGCTGTCAATAATGTCGAAAAGCGTGGACTTTAATTTATCATGGGGATGGTTGTATATAAAGTTAAAAGGTCATAAATTTTAATGTTGATTTGGGTTCAAAAAAGTTTTTTTTTTTTTCAATTTTTCCAAAAGTTCCTTGGAATTATTAAGTATCCACATCTGATTTACACCACTTCTCGAATATTTTTTTGCAGTTTCTCCTTAACTACTGTTGATATTTTAGTGAGGAGTAAAGAAAGAGGTTTGGTAGAAAATTTTCTGACCTAATGAAATATTTAGTGTATATTTGCTTTGTATAACTTCTATAATAAGTTAAAAGGGATTTAAATAATCAATTTTTCTTTCCTTCTCATAATTGTAGAGCTTAGAAAATTGTGTTAGAAAATTTAGCAAGGACTACACGTTTGGTGGGACTGCAGCGTTTGAAAATGTCTCCTTTTCTGTTCTCTGACCGATGAATTTAGTTAAAGAACAATCAAAGACTAAAAGAATTTTCTTACGTGACTAAAATTGATAACTTCGGACTTAAATTGTAAATATAACAAATAGTTATGATTTTCTGTTACAAATAATAATCTTACTGGCTTTCGAAAGCTTCTTATCTCAAGACCAGGTTTCAGCAAAAAAATCAGAAAAAGGGTATTTTTTCTCACTTAAACTAAATGGTTAAAACTTTTTTGTGTAAGTAGTATTTTGTATTTCAAGTGACTTCTTTGCCATATGTGAAAATAAGAAGAAATGATAATGTATATGAAGCATTTACACATAAATAGTCCTTACAAATTTAAGAAATAGAGCAATTTTGGACTAGGAAATATTTTATTGAATTAATTTTTTTATTTGATAGTTTCATCTTTCAGACCCTTTTGAAATAAAAGAAACCTCATATGGTTGTCAATAGTATTTTTCATGTCAAGTAATAAGAAAATGACCTTGTTTCTAAAATTTTAAGCGATCAAAATTAATCAAATTAATACTATTACTAAGTAACATTGTCTTCTTGTAAAAATATAATTGATATGAGAAGAATCCCTCCTTCATTTTGTAGTATCTTCTGGTAAACCCTGTTTAATTTTTTCTCTTATTTGTGTAAGATTCGATATTTTCTGACTCATTACTTACCCTTTAATCAGTGATTTTAAAAGCATGGGTTGTGGGTTGTGAATACAAGGCTTAAAATCTTTATTTAGCTCTAAAGTATGTGATCTGGCATGTTAAATTAATTATCATTTCTAAGCAAACCGCTGTAATAAATACATGCATATATGAAGTTTTATATATATGTACATATGTGTTTAGGTCCCGAATCAAAGTGGCTACTGATATTTTTACATTTATTTATCAATTTCACTCCTATTTTACAAATTTTTAATTAGATTTAGAAAAGTATATATGCCTTGGGATACCATCCCACCTTTCCAGAACACAAAGCTTCAGATATCTTCAGCAAAATTTATATTCATTACCCTCAAGCTTTATTCATTGTGACAAATTCGATGTATTAAATCTGCACTCTTAACTTAGAAAGAAAATGTGTTTTTTAATCTGAAAAGAAAAACAAAGTTCGGGATTAAATTCGACAACAAATACGAGTATCAATGCATTTATATGCATTAATATTAATGCACAAAATAACCAAGCCTCATTTGTCTAACATCAGCTGATAAAAATGTTCTGGCCAGACAGAGAGAGATATATTCCATCACCCAGGTATAAATTACCTGTAGGACTTAGACCCCTCCCCGCCGAATACAACGGGAGACAATATGTTGATGCTTTCTCCCCTCCCTACCGTCTATACAAACCGTTGCCAGCCAACAGAATTCAATGGTAAGTAGGATTGTCTTTTGTACTTCATAAATCCTCTCCTACATATTCTGAAAAAAGGTCGTTTTTGTTAAACTATCATTTCATAGTTTTGAAAATGAAATGATATTTGTTTGATCTGAAAAGACTGTCTTGTTTCCTTTATGGGTCTTGTTAATTCAATCAAGTAAATGAACACACTTAAAATTTAAAGATTTTTTCAAAACCAACAGTTGGCTATGTTTTCCTCATTTGATCTCTTTTAAATCAAAACTTTTACTAAAATGATAACTTTAAATTGAACGTTCATTATTAGGTCTGAGAGTAATGAAGAGGCGGAAAAGGGAAAATCTCTCGGAAAAATTTTCCGACGTTTTGCAGAGAAGACTGCCATGCAAGGACCGGGATATATACGCGAGTCTAAAAAGTGGTACGCCAAGGCGGCCTGGTCTATTCTGCTTTTGACCACTATGGGCTGGATGACCTACCATCTTGTTTTTCTAATAGCTCATTATCTGGAAAAGCCTGTACAAACAACAATTTCTTTGGGTTTCAACAAGCTCCATTTTCCCTCCGTGACAGTCTGTAATGTTAATGTGGTTAAAATAAGCGACGTACCATCTACTTCCAAAGATCTCATGGGTCTGATAGCTGCCGGAAATCCAGTGGGGGTAAGTTATATATGATTGCTTGATTGTATGTTGTCTAACGTCCCTATAGAGAATTTTTCACTCATATGGAGACGCAGCAAGTTTTACATGATTGCTTGATTGATTGATCGATCGAGTGATTGATGAAGTGATGGATTGTTATAGTTTAACGCCGAGTCAGTAATATCTCAGGCATATTTCGGCGGTTAGTTATATATAAAAATAAAATACTATAGTAGTTTGTAGAACTAGAATAGACTGTTTCACGATAAAGTTTGAAGGGCATATTACTGCATAGTTTTATGAAACATAAAAACAACCGTTCAGTGCCAGAGTCATCTTGATATAGTTTTTTCAAATGCTGAACAAGACCAGTTTGCATTGTGACAAGATTTAAAACAATAGCCGATTTATTTCCGTCGAATAAAAATATCAAACTCAGTTTAAAGTCCATAAAACCTATAGAAACTTGGGGATATGTAAGTTCAAAATAAGTAAAAAAAATTTGATTTGAACATACATATAGATAACAATTATCATCTTAATCTACACTTAATCTCGTATTTTTATATTTTAGCTCAGATGCGCCATATACATGTATAGCTTTAACAGATACAATGAAGCGCATTGGTTAAAATTATCAGTTGAATGGGATGTTGTGAGCTATCATTAAAACGTTGATTGTCACATGATGACAAACTGTCATATTGTTTATTCGAATACCTGTGGAACATGTTTTTCCATAAATATATATATAATAGCCAATCGAGAAAACACGTGTTCGGCTGAAACGTGTTTTGGTAAATCCAATAGTCATGATAAATTCATAGATATGTGCATATTCCATGCAGTTCGAATTTTTCAGAAGTGAAGAGTCTCTAATTCTCTCTTCTATTTTTGTTTTAAAAGTTCCGCTTTAGTACATTTCATGTTGTTAGTCACAAAGCATTACGACGGATATTTTTTTTCAAGACTGATATTTTTTTTCAAGTTTCTGAAGAAATGGGCGTTTCACATTAAGTGACAATTGAAGTTCGATAAGAAACATCCCAACGAAAACTTTTACCACTTCAATGGGCTTTGTTGAAGAAAGCATCACTTGAAAAAAAAAATTTGAAAAATATTTATCGAGAAAAAAATACATAAAAAATTTGCATTTTTTTTTTAATGCACCTGCATAATTCTGTACTTTTAGTGAAAACTATAATTGCAGAAATAATAAAATTATATGTTTATCGATGAAGGGCAAGTTGGACGTGAATGCTCTTTGAAGGGTCTCATTGAGAGCATGGTATCTATAAAGACAAAATCCTTATAAAATCCGCCATTTACAATGTAGTTTCGGTTTCAGATCTTAACAACTGGACAGAATAAGCAGGAAAATACCTTTCAAGGAGGCTATCAAAGTCCAACTTGCCCTTCATTGATAAACATATAATTTTTTCTGCAATAATGGGTTGGCTTTCACTTAAAGTAGGGAATTAGGTGATTTTTTTGAAAATATAGGCTTTAATGGTTCAAAGTATAAAAACTGCATATATTTTCATTTAATATACTTTAAATTTCCCAAATTATTGCAAAAAATGTATATGTCACCATATTATTTAAGATGCGAAACATGAATAAACAAAAGTGTATGTCAACATAAAAAAATCGCACATTTTTTGTAAACAGTATTATGAAAAATTTATAAAAACTGGTTAAAATGCATAATTCTGATGCTGAATGTTCCTAAATACGTCCTACTTATAGGATACTTTTGAATTCTGAATATCAGGGAAACTATTTTACATTAGAAGTACAATAAAGCAAATGCCTGAATGAAGAGACCTTAGAAAGAGTTTTTGCCCTTGTCAACATTTTTTAAAGATTGAATAATTGATTAAATAAAGAAAATATGCATTTTTAAGATTCTTTTACTTAACAATATTTATCATTACACCTATTGTAAAGCATTCTTCCAAACGATATTGTTCTATTAGGTATGAATTTAAACTAATTACAGTTTTTGCAATAACCTATGACATCACAGGAGGGTGGAATTAAAAGTTTCAACATTATAAAACACATCGTTTTGGAGCTGTTGTAAAAATGATTTTTTTTTTTACATGTTGACCTTTGATGAAACCTTAAGTTTGTGAGGCCGGTGTAAAGACGAATAATGACCCCCATCGAATAATGACCGGGGGTCATTTTTCGACAGCGAAAAATGACCCCCGGTCATTATTCGACGTAGAAAAATGACCCTTTTGCCCGTAGAAAAAGTGTCACTTCCCTAAAAATTTGCAGAACCCACGTGAAGAAAAATGACCCCCGTAGAAAAATGACCCCCTGTAGATTAAAGCTAAAATTTTTAGGGGGCAAAAAAAAAATTGGATAAAGAAGCATATTGGCCAAAATGCTCACCTGAGCTTATTGGGAATAAACTGATGATATGTTGATCTCATAACATTATACAATTATAGCTATATTTTAAGGTAAATGCAATGATTCAGAATCTAAAGGAGTAAAAGATTTATCAAGCCTTAAGGGTTAGGTAAACATTGTTTTTTGATGGTGGAAATCATCGAACTGACAGAAAAAATCAGCAGTATTATATATTATTATATCCTCCGCTTGAAAAGCGGGAGGGTATATAGTGATTGGGATGTCCGTCCGTCCGTCTGTTACGCTTTGAGGTATCCATCTCTTATCCGCAAATCCTCATATATAAAAAGATGTGTTTGTGAAACAGCTATGCCCCTGTATGGCAACATAGCGAAGATTAAACTTTTCTTAAATGCAATTTAAATATATTGTTACCCAAAGTAGGGTCTTCTCACATGAAATACAACTGCAAAATAGGAAAGCCCTAGCACCACTTGTTCAAAAGTAATGGCTAAGGATAAGTTTTTGAAAGGTAGGTCAAACTCAAAGGTCAAAGTTGATGATTTCTTAAGAAAATGTTTAATGTAACAAGGATTACATATGTGAAGTATGAATACCCTAGCCCTTACCGTTCAAAAGTTATGGCCAAGGGAAAAAAAAAATCATAAGTACGGAAAACTCCAAGGTCAAGGTCAAAAGGTCAAGGTTTTTAGTATCCAATGAAAGGTAATGCCAAAAAACTACATATTTGAAGTATGAGAGTACTAGTATCTACCGTTTAAAAGTTATGGCCAAAGTAAAAATTTGGCATTTTTGTGTAAAATGGGATAAACTCCAAGGTAAAGGTCAAAAGGTCAAATTTGGTGGTACCCAAAGTAAGGTCTTGTCACAAGGAATATACATATTAAATATGAAAGTCATAGCTCCAATAAATGAAAAGTTATGGTAAAGGTTAAGGTTTTTGCGGACAAACAAACCGCCAGATAGACAGACGGACATACAGACGAACACGATAAAACTATATACCCCCGAATCTTCGACTACGGGGACATAAAAAGAAATGGTCTTCAATTAACTTTTCATATTAATATACATTATAAAGAAGACGTTACAACAATGAAAATGTTTGTTCTGATTTTCGTATTAAATTCTCTGAAAAATATACTCAGAACTGAGTAAAAGGGTGGAGTAAAACAAGAATTAAGGTAGAACCTATGTCGGAAAAGTCTTTGTCACAAGATTTTCAAACTTTTCAAAATGATAAATTAGTACTTGCTTATCAATGAGTTAAGATATCATGGTATGTTTCCCTGTTTTTTTTACCTAGAACAGGCTGTGAAACTTGGTAGGGTATTTACATACTGCGACTTCACATTTTAGTACTTGCTTATCAATCAGTTAAGATATCATGATATGTTTCCCTGTTTTTTTTTATAAATTAGTACTTGCTTATCAATCAGTTAAGATATCATGATATGTTTCCCTGGTTTTTTTTTATCTAGAACAGGCTGTGAAACTTGGTAGGGTATTTACATACTGCGACTTCACTTAGGGGTACTTGTCATAAAGGGAATATGACAAATTACAAAAATACTTCTTCAAACATTGTCGCTTATAAACTTTTTTAACTGAATAATATTAAACAATATTTTATCAAAAATAATTTCTTTTTTATTCAATTAACATAAAAGATAAGTCCACCATTAAAAAAAATAGTCAAATGAACTCTATTATTTTTAGTAAATTATTCACCCTATATTTGTAAATATTTTTTAGACGTCTTTGTCACAATGTTTTCAATCTTCAATATGATGAAGAACAGAAGAACATAGCCAAATGATTACAAAAAATGATTAAAATATATACCTTTCCACTCTAACTAATGAAAGATAGGCTATTTACCGATACTATTGACCTTTTTGCACTTACACGGGATTTAATAATTAAATGACTGTTTGGGGGTACTTTCAGATTAAATATTTATCAGAAATTGTATTTTTTCTTTAAAAAGATCATATTTAATAGAAAAATTGTAATCAAACACCAAAAATATGAATAGGTAACAAATAATTGTTAAAAGGAATGCACAATCATTTCATTATAGATATCACAAAAATGTACACACGATCAAACGATCTACAACACGTACATCTTTGACTTAGACACTTTTCAACAAGATATTACACTATATACAATGTAGCTGGCAACTAAAGATTTCTTACGATTTATGCATTCCTTCAAAATGTTTACATACCATTCAAATTATTACGAAAGTTGTATGTACATTGTAATTTCATTACACTAGATTATAAGTCTTGGGTTTGTCAACTTCAGGTCTAGATCTAGTAAATAAAAGGTGCCTACATATTTTCTCTTATTCCAGAAATATATTGCCATTAAGCATTATAAACCAAAAAATATATGAATTGAATCAAGATTATGTTGGCATGATTGAATCCTGTGAATTTCAAAATGCAGTATTTTCTACCATTTTTATTGAAGCTGTCAAGTACGGGAAAAAGTGGCATTGAATTAATTATGATGTCTTAATGGGTTAGCACAGGTTTAACTAGGGATGGGTATCGCCAAAATTTTCGTATCGCGATATATCACGATTTTTTCCCAAAATATCACGATAATATCATGATATTTTTTACAAGCAATTTTAACAATGATTTTTAATGAATTTAATTATTTTTCTTAAAAATGTGCTATAAAAACAAAATTTCACTTTTTTGAAATTTTTATGTACATAAAATTAAACATGTTGGGATGGTCAAATGCCGTTCTTTTCACCCTTTTTCAACATTTTTAGACTTTCTATAAATGTAATTTGAAAGATTGAACGAATAAAAGAACAATTTCTGGACTTTATAATATGTACCTAAATACCGGTATTTAGGTCTCCGTATCACGATACGTATCACGCAACAAAAAATCGCGATATACCGATATACCGATAAAATTGCACATCCCTAGGTTTAACACATTTACAAGTTATGATGTCATACGAAGTAGGTTCTACGTTAAAAGAAATGTAATGAATACTGTGTACTAAATCAAAAGTTTATGTCTACATGTGTAGTTTTTGCATTAGAATGACTGTGTATTTTACACTAGCCCATAGTTTACAAGGCATATTTTAAGGTCTTATACTTAACGCCACCCCCTTTCTTATTTAGGAGGAAGTCGATATTGAACAAAAGCAAAAAAAAAACACCCTACCTTTATTTATCTATAAGAAAGGAATTAAAAATAAGCAAAAATAATCTACTATTCTACTAATTTTTAACTGTTACTTTGCCACAATACTTTCAAGTATACCTCCACCAACATTTAATGTATGCTTTAATCATGGCGAAGTAAATTATGATATGATAGTACTTGTGTGAAGGCTTAACTTCATTTCAATATTTTTTCTAGAGCCTCTTTCAGAATTATTGAAAGGTATAGAGTTTTATTCATATTTCTGCTTTTCATTTTTTTTTTTTTGATTTAACGTAATGTTCTTTTTTTTGGGGGGGGGATAAAAATTTCTTCCTCTTTCATTGTCAAATAGGATTTGCCAAACTTAAACAAACTAAAAGTTGAAATGACGGAAAATTTAATTTTTCCTATTAAAGAGTATTTAAACCTGTTTTTGCATGGTTTGATTTCTAAAAACAAGTGGAATATCATTCTTTAAGCAAACAATATATGGAGGAATATTAAAAAGAAATTTCATTTACTTGACAATTAAAGAATCTCTTTTCAAACACAATTTTAGTATTGAAAGACTACGTGAATCTCTTAATTATTTCATACGACTTTTTGTATTTTTCTGGTTACAGAAAATGTAAAAATTAGTTTCGCTGTAAAAAAGATATCAAAGAGTGTATATTTTGTATCACTTTAAAGGGGGTCATTTTTCAATGGGGGTCATTATTTTATAGGACTAACATATAAAATAATGACCCCCTAGGACCCTTTTTCTACAAAAAATGATTTTTTTCTACGGGTGGGGGTCATTTTTTGTCGTTGAAAAATGACCCCCCGGTCATTATTCGATGGGGGTCATTATTCGTCTTTACACCGGACGTGCGACTGGAGAAAACTATTAAATAAAAGAAAGAACCATTATCTTGTTGGTTTCTTTTTGTAGTCTGGTGGCCCTCCTGGTGGTGGTGGCCCTGGTGGTGGGGGCGGTGGTCCCCCTGGTGGCGGAGGTGGCCCCCCTGGTGGTGGGGGCGGTGGTCCCCCTGATGGTGGACAACCGCCACCTGGTCGACGAAAGGTGATACAATTCTGTATTACTGTCTTTATTTTATCTTTTGATGATTTAAGTGTACAAAGATGAATGAAACCTTGCTTCAATTCATTTCTTTTTTGGTTTAGAGGAATGCTGATACATCGCAGCTACATGATTTTGCTGTCAATTTCACGAAAATATACCTTGAGTTAGACAGGTATCAAATTAAAAAAAAAATGTTTTGGTGTGTGGAAGGGGGTGATCAGTACATCTTTATCACGTCTATATTTTTTTTATTGTCGTTATTCTATGATTATCGTCTTTATTGTTAATATGTTATTATAACAGAGCTACAAGAATTCGGTCGGGACATCAGATTGATATGATGCTCATGGACTGTTCTTTTAATGGACATAAATGCTACCCTCAGTAAGTAGAGAATAAAGAACGTACATGTATGAGCTCTCACACCATATGATGTTATTTAATCGAGAGATATATATTCATTGTTATTTTTTTTAGGGATTTCACATTAATAAATACACCAGAGTACGGAAACTGTTTTACGCTACATTCAAATAAATTTATTTCGAAAGAAGCCGGGCCAAAGTCAGGTAAAATTATTATATCATTATTATGTTTATAACAGTGTGACATTAACTAAAAGAAAAGTCAGACACGACAATGTCTTGCAGTCTAGAGTTGAAATCACAAACATCATTTTATTAAGATATAAAGTCCTTTATGTCAAAATCCCATAGGGGAATGGTGGTATTTAATTCTTAATAAGTATCCCACCTTTCTCCCATTGGAGAAACTGTGCAAGATTTGATATTTATCCCATTGGATTTTTTTTTCCACAAATGGGATAAGTGCCAAGGATGTTGTCAATGAGTCATTTTCTCCAAAACATTATTAAGAATGGGATATATCCTATAGATTATGATGAGTTAGATATCATAATCTATGGGATATATCCAATGTTTTAAAATGTATGGGGTTGGGTTTCGGGGGAACATGTCTTATTGTCAATATCCATGAGATTTATCCCATTTGATCAATTTTTTGGAGAAAAATTTTTGGGAGATATATTAACATTCTTCAATGGGAGAAAGGTGGGATAGTTGTTAAGAATAAAATCCCCACATTTCTCAGTTTTTTGAAAAAGAGATGTGTGTGAGTTCAACATGAGACCGTAATTGCGTACTGCTAAAAATTCCCACCGAGTGCTAAAATACCGGTATATTTTTGACATCGCAATTAGAAATGGCAGTAAAAAGTCTGGACAATGTCTTTTCCAGAGTTATATGCCACACTGTTTTAAATGCACTTTGTGAGTTTATAGGATGATCCTCAGTCTAGTTGCTAAAGATACAGATTGTTGAATGACCTTTGATCAATCAAAAAAATGTACATTACTGTCAATATAACATCGACCTTTAATAAGCTGCATGACATTTATATTGGTATATTTAACATTGAAATAGATACGTAAAAATATCTGCGGCAAATTGCCGAAAAATTAAAAACTGGAATTTAATGACCAAGTTTTGGATACAGTGATCTCGTCAGCAAATACATTAAGCGGAATGTTAACTGATGTTGTTCATACAAATAGTAGGGCAATTTCTTTCTTACTGGGTTGTCTACTGAATTTCGAGTTCATTTACCTGATAATGACAAGGAGCACACAGTGGGTGTGATGCTTACTCTTCCATGATACCTGATCTCACCTCTGATGTTTTAGAAGTCCGCACTATACTAGTACTTGTAATGTTTCAGTGGTCTTAAGAGCTTTATTACACCCTCACCCCTGCTTGAAAAAAAAGGGAAACTTCTATATAGTAAAGGGTGTATCCGTACGTCCGTTACGTTTTGGTTACCTATACCGGTACCAATACCACTGAATGAAATTTAATGAGATCTTCACCGATTCTTTGTTACATAGTCCATTTGTGCACACTTTTTTGATCAGACACATATTCAGCTTTTCCATAGCTATTTAAAACATGGGCACTGTCATAACATTGTAGAATTTAAGGAAACCCATCTCTTATCCACAACTCGAATACAATTCAATGATACTTTCTCAGATTTTTTATTATTCCACTGTGCATCTCCTATTTTACGTTTGATCTGACACTTATTTCGGGGCTCCCAATGCAAAACATGGACTTTGCCATTAATGTCATATATATGGGAGGCGGGGGAGTGGGTATTATTTAGTGAGCTCAATGCTCACAGTACTTCTAGTTCGTTATCTCCAAATATCATTCTCATTTATAGGCCTTTCTTTCATATTCTTCACCGAAAACGACGAGTACGTAGATTCGATAAGCCAGGGCTATGGGTTACGTTTACAAGTACACAATCCAGGAACCTTTCCTAATCCATCTGACAAGGGTTTATCAATACCAACCAGCTTCCATTCCAATATCGGCTTACTAGTGGTAAGGAATGACTGAATCAGGGAAATGACCGTGTTAATTTTTTTTTACACAAAGTTGTCATTTCCAAATTACAAAATTACAATGATAATGAGGATTATTTTGATTAAGTATTGACATGTTTGATTGTTCTTCCAGAGAGATGTTAAAAGAGTGCCTCCTCCTTACAGAGAGTGCGAAGACGTGGTTGGGTTTGAAAAGAAAAATGGGTTTAAATACACTCGAAATGTAAGAGTTTACGCAGCTGTTCACACATATGTATATGTAATGATTATAAGTATGGCCTATAAAACGATGCTTTATTCGATAATCTTGTGATGTGTGTTCAAAATCTTGTGATGTATCTTCTATAATATTGTGATGCATGTTCAATATCTTGTAATGTATGTTCAAAATCTTGCGATGTATGTTCTTTTATCCCGTGATGTATGTGCAATTATAGTGTAAGGACACCTAGATGCATTTGGTTGTTCGTTTGTGTCCCCAAATTCGATGAGTATTCCGTATCAATGGGTAATTAACGGCAAATTTTTGAATTAAAGTCCGGTGCCACAGATTCCTCTACATTTATTTGAGACATTCAGTTTACCACAGGGATTATTCATGCAAGTTATCTTGTTCAATATTCAAAATTTACGCTGTTCATTTTCTACAGTGTCCTTAAATTATTTGACAAGTTGATGAAACAAGAATATCAGCAGTCTCTTTTAAAGTCATCATTTCGTAAGTTCTATGGTCGATACAATGACCTTGTCAGCAAATACAATTTATCATTGAGTCAAATGCTGACTGACGTTTTTCATACTAATAGTTAGTCCATTATTTATACACTGAATTGACGACGGATTGTTCCGTTATTTCCAGATCATGATAAGGAGCACACAGCGGGTGTGACCGGTCGGCAGGGAATGCTCACTCCTCCATGGCACCTGATCCGAGGTCCGTGTTTGCTCCGCTCCTATTTTGTATTGTTTTATGGACTTTGATATTTAATACTGTTAGTTATCGCCATATCCTTCATTGAGTTATCAGACTGGGTTTTTCAGTGCTGTTTATTTCTCTGCGTCGCCTTCTGTTTTCTAACTCGAGAAAATGATATGGTAACTTTGAGTGCAATAGTTATATAACAGTAAGAGAAGAGATCTTTACTGTTTTTGAATAATAACATAAGCTACTAATTCTTTCTTTTTGGGTTTTGCTTCTGCTAGCATTTCGTAATATTTACATTTGCAAATGTTTTCCTTTATATAACACTACTGAAAGCAAGCGTTTTTATAACTGTATAAATACAGGTACGGGGTCAAGAGGTCATAGATGTGCGTTTGGATAAACGTTCAACGTAATCTCTGTGTGACGTCATAAAAGGTCGACGCGCGTTTCGTGGATTACATACATGCTGTTGGGTTTGAAAAATAACGCATTTCACACGTTAAAAGTAACAATCAGGCAAATTTAAAGTATGAATAAGTCACAAATGTAAATATAAGTAATAAGGTATTATTTTTTGAGTTTTATTGAGATGTAAAACGGGTTGGCACATGATCAAATCTTCCATAAAGCCCTTCGGGCTTCATGGGATTTGATCACGTGACCAACCCGTTTTACATCTCAATAAAACTCAAAAAATTATACCTTATTTCTTAAATGAAAGTAAAATATAATATCTTAACCGATGAATTTTACAAAAAATATGAGTTAAATATTTTTATTATACAAAAGGAAAAATATTTAACTGATATTTTTTTTTGGTAAATTGACAAAATACATGTATTTGTTTTATTGGGCTTCGGTGCCTTATTTTCCCCCTTTGAGTTGTTTGTGCGAAATCGTATTTTAATTAACATTTTTTCCCCTTATTATTGAGGCACAAAAATTGTGTGTAAAATTATCTTATTCTTTAAATATTGATTTTAGATATTTTCATTTATACTTTTTATTGATTCTAGTCACTTCTTTAATAATTTTGAATTTTTTGATCTCGTGAAAATCATTCTCAAAGATTCGGGCATTGAATATTTCCAGGCTTGAATTCAGAAGAGCAAATCCCAGCTTAATTGCCAAAGCATAAAATTTTTTAATTATACTTATACTATAGGAATGTCGCAGAACTTGCATCCATGCAACCATGCGTGACGCCTGTGGATGTCTTCCGCCTAACGCTGAAGAGTTTTACTACTTTATAAATAAAACCAATGAATATAAAGGTTGTCAGACGGAAGCAGGTATTGCCATTTTATGTAGATTTTCAAATAGAGTTATGATTCATGAATCGGAAAGAGATTTTTATAGAGTGATGTGGTAGCTTTTTATGTACGCGAGATTAATCCAGTTCATCAGAAAATGAATGCAATCATAATCCCCATTCATTCATTTAAATTCCTACTTTATTACTAATAATGATTCCAAAGAAATGTTTGTCTTAAGTAATATGCCGATATCATACACAATAAACACTAAACGTTCTATTTGCTAGTATATAAAAATTTTGAACTAAATACTAAATGTACTTTTTTTATATCAAACTGGATACATTATGTTTTAACACGGTTGGAAGTTTATTTTAATGTTCCCTCGGTCGCCTTATTATGAGGACAGGTGTTTATAGAGGCCCTATATACCATTTCATAATATTTACAGTGAAAACAATTTCTTATATCGGGATTGCTTTATATTTCTAAAATTTATCAAGGATGTCTGAAAAAATTTCATTTTCCCAGGGACATTAGCTTGTTTATAAAGGTAAAGAATGCAATTTCTCTTTTAAATATATTAAATGAAATTGATGACGTGTTATTTTATCACGAAATGGCCTTTGTATAGATGATTGAGGATTTTTTTAACAATATAATAAAATAATCGAATCATTGTAATATTTTTATTAGCCAAATTAAAGTATATTGGCTGCTTGAAAAAATGAAAGGTTTTTTAAAAAACTTCTTAGATATTATTTTTTGCACTTTTAGTCTATTTTGTTAGTCAGCTAATTCTTTTGAAATATTTTAGATGAATTTCAATGAGGATTTTTTTTTTTGGTTCCAGATACAACCGTATCTCACAATCTGAATATTAAAAGTCATAACTATACAGATTACATGTAACAGGAAACCATTTCCTTTCTCAGCTCATGTAAAAGTACATTCTTATGAAAAACAACAGTGTTGTTTGCTAATGTTTATAACAATTTATTTCTTTGGCAGAGGTCAAATGTTTAGAAGATGTTGAAACAGCATATAAGTCGTTTAAACGAACATGCACGTGTTTAAATCCTTGCCGGTAAGAAGAAATTGTTTTCTTTTACCTATCTATGATCTGAAAATATGAACACAAGTGCATTCATGGCATCTACGTGTTGACAATTTATTTCGATTTTGTTTTAAGCGAGCAGATTTATTCCATGAGCAAGAGTGTTCGACAGTGGCCTTCTATGCCCTACGCAGTGAGTAGTTCTCAAGGGAGGGTTTTTTCTCAAGAGTCTGAGTACCCCAGTAGGAAAATGTAATTACTATATTTACACAAACGCCCTTTTACATAACGATCTTCAGAATAAAAAGCTTAATTGTTTTCTTTCTTACGTACAAGTTGGAATATAAAGGTTAAATCTAAAATTAAATCTAAAAGAGTGTACAGCGTAGGATTTGTCTTGCTTTTTCAAATACGAAACAATGAATGAAGTTCACAATTGTAAACAATCAAACAATTAAAGTTGGTGGAATTAGTAGTAAGGGACTAAGAATGTATTGAAAATATTCCTTTCCACATTATATGCAGTGCTAAGAAATACTAATATGCAGAAAGGGATAAGAAACGCAAACTTATTATTTAAAAAATAAGCTTTAAAAAGCTTTCATAAGGGGACGCTAAGATAGCCAGATACAGTTTTCATTAAATACGGGGTTTATAATTTCATGCAAAAGGAGAAAAGATAACGAACAGTGATCAATCTAAAAAAAAATCTAGAAACCTGATGTAATATCGAATCAAAAACATTTAGCATCGCAATAATGGAAAGTAGGGAGCATATTTTTAACATTCAGATTGTCAAATTTAAAATTTCCAAACCTCATGTGCCCTTATCCTCAAATTACATTTTATGTATCATTTTAAGTATCATTTTAAGCAATCAATTGATCAAATGGTTGATTTTTCGAATATGAATGAGATTTAACTTCTCCATGAGACTTTGCCTCCCCTCATTGGTTGATAATCGAATATGGAAGTCAAAATCATCAACATTTTTCTCCCATTGCTTAACTGAAAACATGAGAAATAAATGGGGACTATTCTGTTTTCGAATACTAGTATAACAACTTTTATTCGCGACGAATTTATTTCACGATTTACTAGGTGTAAACTCGTTTGCCACGATTAATTTTCGCGATCAAGTCTTATTTAGATATATTTCAATAGACACAGAGACTTCAAGGACCGTTTCGCGGCGATAAATATTCGCGATGACGAGGCTCTAGCGAACCTCTCGAAAATTCTCGCACGTGAATAAAAGTTGGTTTACAGTACTTAGTTGGTCACATGGAAATCTCAGCAAAACGTGGGTTGTTTTCATGGAGTATGTGGCGTAATTTTGACACTGTATATATACCAGGGTATATCCAGTATTTTGTTGATTTTTTATCCAGTGCATTTCAGTCAATATGTGTGCTTATTTAAATTAATATAAAAAGGAATTATACAGTAGATAATAATGGATGTTTGTTTGCTATAAAGGAAGAGATTCTTTTCATCTTCTGCCATGTTAATGTTTTCTTTACTTTACTTACACCGACGAAATATGGCTGAAATATTGTCTACTCGGCGTTTAACAGCAATCAATCTCTTTACTTACAGACTAGTTTAATGCAGACGGTGTGTCAATCTCATCCAGAGAAGTGTATGTTATTGCAGCAAATGAGATCTTCTCCATCTGATATGATGTATGTATTAATCAGTGTAACAGAACGATTATTGTGAGATTGGCAAGGCAACCGAAAGTGTCGAAAATTTGGAGTCATAACTAATACTTTAAACGAAAGTATTGATGGCTTGTTGTTGAATATCTATGGAACAAGCTTTGAAATAGTGTATATTTGAGTATTGAAGAGAAAAGTAGATGGACACCTCAGAGCCCTAATTTCTCTTGTTCAACTCCGAGCAACACATTTGAGTCATGTATCATATATATCTACTTTTGCCTGAAACTTTAAAATATTTCTTTGTTATGATTCACAAGAATTGCTGTTGTCATGTATCCTTATATTTTTCAGTGGATATTTCTCCAAGGTCACTATTTACTATGAGGATCTTAACTTTGAACAGCTGGTAGAATCGCCTGCATCTACTGTAAGCATTATTACAGGGACAACCACACACCTTAGTGACTTAAAAACAAAACATCTGACTTATGATTTAACAAACACAAGCATTGCAACATTATATACAGGGAAAATTTCGTTTTGTTTTCGCTTATTTTGCCCTAATCACATTTATGAACAACCCAATCAGGGTTGTACAGCTCAAATCAAATCATGTATTTTTTAATCTGACCTGTCTTATTTGATCTTTAGTCAAGTTCACAACACAGCTTTACAATTTGTTTAATGATAGAAAAATGAAAAGAAAGAAGCTATTTATACACTTTCACCAAAAAGATCAATTCCTTCATAATTTTTTTTTTAGATTATTGGTTTTATACAGTAATATTTAAGCATTGAATTCATATTTTGGGATATCTTCGGTCCTATAACACACCTGGCCGTGCCGACAAATTGAATACCGCGCGTTAGCGCGGTATGATAATTTGTTGGCACGGCTAGGTGTGTTATAGGACCGAAGACATCCCAAAATATGAATTCAATACTTATATTTACATTCTTTAATTTTTCCTCTTCATAAGTGTTTATTTCGGTAATCTTAAATGTGAATTTAGCGCCCTTCAAAACCGGTGTGCTTTATAGATTTAAGAGCCGTTTGTCACATTTGTGACGTCATAAAATTAAATTACGCTAAAGAACATTGCGAGGAAAAAAAGTGACAAATTAATTTTAATTGCACATTTGTTGTATTTTACATTAATTTAACAGGCTTTATTTTTTTGAATTACATTGTGTCAAACAATGTACAATTTGGTGTTCATAAAGTATAGAAAATGCATATACATGTAGTTCCTACTGTGTATTCTAACGCGCGATGACAAGGTTTCGCATGTGTTATAGAGATTGAATGTCATGGATTTCTAATGGATTTAATAAAGAAAATTACACTGAATGTAAATATTTACATTTGCAAATGCTTTTCTTAATATAACACTACTGAAAGCAAGCGTATTTATAACTGTATAGATACAGGTACGGGGTTAAGAGGTCATAGATGTGTGTATGGATAAAAGTTCGACGTAATTTCTCAGTGACGTCATAAAGGGACGACGCGCGTTCAGTGGATTACATACATGCCGTTGGGTTTGAAAAATTATACATTTCACACGTTAAAAGTCACAATCAGGCAAATTTAAAGTATGAATAAGTCACAAATGTAAATATAAGTAATAAGGTATCATTTTTTTTAGTTTTATAGATACCTTATTTATTAAATAAGGGAATGGATTTGATGCAACTTTCTACGACGATGGCTTTAAATAAACTTTAACATATTTATACCAGTATTGCTTTGAATATTTTAGCTAAAATATAAATCTGGCAGAATGTTTAATAAAATTTTAAAGAATGCAAGTAGTATGCCAGTTTTCTGCAAACCTTTAATTGGAAAAAAGAAAATGATAATTTCAATTATTACATAGTTTGCAGAGTTTGCATCCAACATAGGCGGCGCTATTGGTCTGTGGATCGGGTTATCTGTATTGGCGATGTTTGAAGTTGTGCAATTGATGATCGAACTTTGCGCTTACGGCTTCTATCTATTGTGTGGCAACAAGCGGAAAGTCAGAGACCAATTTGTGCGTGACCAGGAGAAAGAAAACAAAATAGACATTGAGGCAAACATCGAGAAAAATGATCATCGACCTGTGGGGCTTAGCCAACCTACTCATAACTACTAACTGATCTTTACTGAAGCAATGTATATTTACAGTTTGTTCAAATTGGACTTGTGGGTTAACACTGAAATTGTAATATGTTATGTACATTATATATGCATATACCTTGCCTTATCACCGACATGTTCTTGTAATCTCTGTACACTATTGTAGAATGATGAGGAGATTCAAATAAACGATTGATTGATCGAAACTTAATTGTGATTGAAAGATTATTACTTTCACAGATCTCCTCTCTATAACACTTGAATAGCTTATATAAGTTTTTATTGTTTTTATCTTTTAAAACATTTTAAATATGGTTATCGATCCATTCTAATTGAAATCAGACTTCTTAGATCCGCGAGGCATATCCTCTGCGTAGAGCTCTGTAACACCAAGCTGCGCCCCCACGGAGTTATTGAGCCGTTGTTAAAAATGTTTACTAGATTATAAACTCAGTGGGCCAAAAATAATAAAAACGGAGATCGATTTCTGTAAAATTACGTTTTATTTGAATAATTTTTTTCCGACGCATTTTCCATAATTTTTAATCATCTCAAAAATTTATATTCAGATGACAGACTGATATTTTTTTCAATAAAAAGCATATGAGCTATGTATCTGATTTTTTTTAATATACCGCGATACAATGAAACCCGCGATATAATGAGAATCGAGTATATAAATTTTACAGAGGAAGATCCTGTTTCAGCGCATGATCTGAGAAAAAAGTATTTTTTTATTGAAAGAAAGAGACATTTCAAAATAATTTTGTTGTCTGAATTAAGATAACGTCATCTCCAACACGTACCGGGCTGCGCGGTCGATTCCTTGTTTTTTTAGTTGATTTACGCACTGATTGATAATTTGGTTAATTTACTGTGAAGTATACGTAGTGGAAAATGGATGTATAAAAGCCATCATAATTATTTCCGAATATGAATTGGTAAAGTTTCCATTTTGCATACTGGTATGTATTTACAATGTACGGAAGTTAAATACATTGTTTAAAAATAAAAGTACTCTGAACGCATTCTGTATGAATCTAAACAAAAAAAATAATATACCCCAACAAACTCGTTTACTTATAAACCATCTAGTATGAAACTCTACACTGTTAAGAAGACCGTGTAATGTAGAGGTTAACACCTTATAATTATATCAAGAAAATTAAAAACCTAAAACAAATCGCGTGTATTTTATTGCTATATCTTGTTGTTTAGAGAATTCAAATACTGTTAGGATATTTTTGTCTTCTTGACACGTCAAACCTTTATGCAATTGAATACATGAAATTAAAAAAAAATCAAATGTGTCAAAGACATTTCTCATTACCTACTTTTTGAATATAATTGTTTTCTATAGGACATGTACGAACTTTGAAAACTGAGAGTCGAAAATAGAATAGTCCTCACTTTGTATGCCTCTATTCTTTTCCCAAGTAAATTGCGAATGATTTACCTCAATCCTTATAAGTATTGTTACTTTATTTACATTCTGTATAGGGTACATATTAAACGTAAATGAATATACATGTACATGCATTGCTTTTTGCTAGAATTTAAGCATTATGCAACAATTACATAGTTACATGTATAGGAAGTGGATGCATATTCTACATTTAACATGTGCATTGACAAATGTTCTTTTGTAATAACTTGAAAAAAAAATGAATAATGGTAAGAGTAATTTTTTTTTTCATTTTTAAAACATTTAACGCGCTCTCCGGCCTCAAACAGCGGTCTATCCTCGTTTACAATTGACAACATTTTTAGAAATCGTTGGCAATCGAGTCCAGACTTTTTTTTAGTGGGATACGAGTCGGAAGAAACCGGCTCAAACTTGAAAAACATATATTGTGTACAGGGTATAAACATGTCTATGAATGGAAAGCGGGAGGAGGGGGGCTTGGTTGAGTTTTTTTCTTCAATTACACAACTCTCTCCTCATACTTTTGGAGTGGGCTTTGTGTTACCAAAGGTTGGTTTTTCGTTACTTTTATTATTTACTATTATTATTTACATATAGATATTTAATAACTCAAATGGAACATTCAAAAATGAGGGACCCCCCCCCCCCTAAAAAAAAAATTCGACTCATTTATCGTAAGTGTTTAAAATCTAACATCTCAGGTTACCTGCATGTATTCCGTCAGCTTTGTATCCGATTCCATGCTTCTTTTTATACAAGATTAAACAAAAATTATACTGCATTTTTTGACGGATGGTCTACTCAAGCATAGATTACCACAAATTTAGTTGCAGAACTGTAGCTCTCCGAAAAAATATAAAAACACCGGAGAGCTACAGTGCCATCCATTGACAAAACTGTGTATCTATTGCGCACAAAAAAGTGCGCTGTTTGATTTAAATCTCCATGTTTTAAGACTGTCATCTCAAAATATTACAAATCGTGTTTTTCCAACATCTTTCACTATTTCCAAATTTTATTTATTTCTCCATGTTTTTAAAACTGTCATCTCAAAATATTACAAACCATGTTTTTCAAACATTTCCACAACAAAACATTCCTTATAATTGTTTTAATAGCCCTCCTAACCCTGAAATTGAGATTATCGAAAATTTAGCCAATTTAAACTGCCATTTTGGTTTGCAAGATAATTCGGTCCAACACAATTCGTACAAGTATCAACCACGAGAGTACTTGATAAATGAGTAAGGACTTTTTAAATTTTTTTTTTTGGGGGGGGGGGATTGAGGTAAGAATTTTTAAGCCTATTTATATATTTGTTCAGTTACACCAGTCCACTTGCGATCGCGATCTTTTAATAGGAAAGAAAAAATATCGGTGTATTAGTTTCTTAGACCCGGTTCTTTGCAGCTCAACCCTATTCCTAGTGTCCAAATATGGAGCGTTAACAAATTAAAATTTTAATTAGATGTACCGATCGTATCATGATTTAAAATTAATAAAACTCATCCTAGTAAAATTTAAAAGAGACTTCCCAGAATTCCACATTTTTTTGCAATTTGTATCTTAAAAATAAAAAAAAATAAAAAAAATTCATGGTAATATAATTGCAAAGAATTGGTGGTTTAATAAAACTATAGCTGCAAGTTATGTAGCCCCTCCCAAGAGGGGGAGGGACCCTCTCAAAAAATATCTTATAAAAAAATCGGAGAGGGCTACATAATTGCCGCTAAAATGAAACATGAACAGTTATTCGATGAGTTGAGATTTAACACCCCTCCCCCCTGAA
>PRKT01000001.1:2367917-2400362 GCA_003671525.1 Saccostrea glomerata | reverse complement strand
CCTAATATGAGTCATTTTGAGATTTTGAGGCTTTTTTCTGTTTAAAACCTAGAATAGTATCAGTTTTATGATGCATAATTCTAGAATGGTCCTCCTTTATGCCATATTCTTTCATGATTTATCACATTCATCATATAATATTAAGCCAATTTCCTTTTTAAAAAAAAATAAGAAAATAAATCTTGGACACAATTAAGCAAAAAATACTTTCCCTCTAACATAGATTAATAGTACCCCATTGATACAAAGGAGAGAGGCCTTCACCCCATCTGAATATCATCATGATCAGAATTCTACCAAGACTTATCATAATGAACATCACCATCACAATCATCTTAAATTCTACCATGTCTTACCATGAGAAGACAACACATCATCTGATTTCTACCATGCCTTGCCATGAGTAGTCACACACAATTATCTGAATTCTATCATATCTAACCATGAGAAGTCACACATCATCATTTGAATTCTACCATGTTTTAACATGAGAAGTCACACACCATCATTTGAATTCTACCATGTCTTACCATGAGAAGTCACACATCATCATCTGAGTTCTACTATGTTTTACCATGAGAAGTCACACAACATCATATGAATTCTACCATGTCTTACCTTGAGAAGTCACACACACCATCATCTGAATTCTACCATTCTAACATGACTTACCATGATGAGGAACACCTTCACTCCTTCCCCTCCATCTGTGGCGGTGATTCTGACACTCCTGTTACTTGCTCTTTCTATTGTCATGCCCGGCCATATCTTTGTGTTCAGTATAACTCTCAGACTGCCAATGGTTCTCATAACTGTTTAAGATAAATACTAAATATTTGACTTTTCCTGTTCTTTTTTAATTTTAAAACTCTCTTTAAATTTTTTTTCATGTTTAATATTATGGTACATGTGTATATCTTTGATCAGAAGAATTGATTTAGAGTTCCTGTCTTCGATATAGGATGAAGACACACTCTTGTCAACAGCAACCTATTTTTCAAGCAAGAGCTTCTACAAAAAAAGTTATAATCTGGAATATACAGACACATTCAGTTCTAATCAGGCCTGAACCAAGGACTAGTGGGCATTAAGTTCAGCTTTGGAGAAAACTTGAGTAGTCAATATACTCATTATAATAATGCAGTCCGTCCAATAGATGCCCCTGAGTGAAGATTACTATATGTATTATACAGCTAGATAATGGGACAGTGGGTACTCAAGAAATAGCAAAATTATGGTTCCCAAGGGAAGAAATTATTTACAAAGGCAGTGAGGCCACCATAGGAAATAGTTTTATAATTGGTTTATTTGTATTAATATGGTCCATGTTTCTAAAATTCCAGGTTTGTAATACTCAGTTGTTTCTCATACCATAAATCTGGAATTTTTAAGTAGATTTTATTTTGCCAATTCGGGTCAAAATGCCTTTGATTAATTTTTACGTTTCAAAATTTTGCGAATGACCACTGCTTTGTTTACATTTTATTATTGGTGATTTATTTTTAAAAAAAATATTTCGCGAATGTTATGAACTTGCAAATTTGCTAAAAATTTATCTACAGCAAAAATTTCCAGATTTACGGTATAAGGCATATTTCTATGCCATAAACAAGGGCACATTAACAGCCCAATTGTATGACAAATGAGATGATTTCATCTTTTCCATCCTCAACTTTCTTTATTTATGTAGTTATATTTTGCTATCACTTGCTATGATCTTTATGCCTTCCAATTTATACACTTAATTTTAAAATTTCCTTGATTTTTATAATGACCTTATTTAATAGCAAATATAACCTATCACTGGAACGTACTTTGGTTGATTTTTTTCATGCCAATTGCTAAGTCTTTGGTTTATACATGTACTGATTTTGACAAAAATGTCCACCTAATCAATACATGAGATTCACAGCCGGGCATGACCAGTCAACAAGAGATGCTTACTCTACCTAGGCACCTAATCCCACCTGTGCAATTTCGGGGCTCCGTGTTAATGCCCTGTGCACAGATTTGTTTTGTTTTTTAGTTTTCCAAGAGATTGATTACTGTTCATTATTTTCATCATTTTAATTAATTTCATAATGACTACGGTATTGTGACAACAAATCTCCCAGTTTGTAAGACTTTTATATTTAACATGTGATTTAGTTTGAGCTTATCAAATAGCTAGCAATTACAGAGAATAGCAAGTATTGCAAACATTGATTGTTTTAGACATTCCTTTATTTACTTATATGAAAAATAAATAAAACAATTATAGCTTCTTGATACTGTACCATCCCTAGATAAAGAGACTTTAAGTATACTGACCCCACACTTCATGCTCAGTGAATATGTTTTCTCTAGGGTCTATGTATCTATCCAAGGATTGACTTCATCAAAAGGCAATGCATTTTTTATTTTACATATGTCTAATTAAATTTACCCTGGAGCTTTCACCTTGGGCAATGGATCATGAATTACACAATTTTCAAAAAAGAGTTTTTTACAATTGTGAAAAAAGTGAGGATGCATTTTTTTGTTGTTGAGATTTGAAGGTTTTGCCCCACCCCTCAATCCCCACTGAGGCAGAGACCATAAAATTTACATTTGCCTTTACACTAGGTGCTATATGCCAAAATTGGTACTGCTGTACACACACACAAAACAGTTCAAAATTTAAGACTGATGGATGATGCACAATTAAAGATAAGAATAATAGTGCATATGGTGACCTAAATATTATAAAGTATAAATAATTTAACTGAAATTTAACTTATCTTAAAGTTAAAAAAAGGTATAGATCATAGCCTTAAGAAGGAGTCACGTAGCTGCTTTGTCCTAGATGTTTCGACTGATGTTAACATTATGTCTCCTACCTAGTCTAGACTGGAACTCTGTCGGTGACGGTGTTATCAGATCATTCAACCTCAGAAGCCCTCTGCCACGCTCCACCCAATTCTGACCATGGGATTCAAACACAAAAAGCTTGGCAGTGGCCTAAAAGCAAGTATATAAAATTAATCATTCATTGTAAACATTTCAAAAAGCCTCATAATTTTTTATTAATATGAGTAATATAGTCTCCTTATGACATTGACATATTGATATTGCATCATGTCTCTTAGAGCTTACTGCCTTTTTGATTGAGACAATAACCCTTCATGACATTTCACTGGGAGATATTTTAATTAAAAATAAATACTATTTATAGGTATAGTTCTATGCCCACTCCCTGAAAATTTTCCCTATAAAAGGCTCCTAGATATTGAAAACATCTTAGCAACACTTAATAAATGCATTGCACATCAATAATTGTTTTCCTTGAAAGTTCATTGTCAACAGCAACATTAAAGGACACTTAAAATGAGAGTCGAATCTTAGTTCATTATCAGACTTAATGGGCAATTTGCTTCACCAAAAGAGCCATGAAAAGGTTAAAAAAATGACTTTGCCAATCATTTTGATTACAGAGGTCTGATCCAGAAATCAAACACATAAAAAATTTTTGTAGAGTACATTTAATATATACAAACATTAGATTTCCATTACTGGAACTCTTCAAACTAGAGGTGCATTTGGTTGTCTGACTGAGACAGCATGGCATACAAATACTGGTAAATCAAAACATGTCTATCTCAATCTAATTTCAAAGGTTCAATGTATTTGTCATTCCAGATAAAGAAGTAAGGGACTAATAGACCTATCTAAGAGATTGATTGATTGATTGATTGATTGTATATTATTTAATGCTGAGTGCACGATATTTCACCCATATGTAAGAGAGTGAAAAACCTAAATTTATCATTCATTAATTCAAAACACCACAATTTTAAGGCATGTCATGTGATGTGCACTGTACTTAGATGTACCATACGATAAATAGATACATACTACATGTGTATTAACAAGAGATGTAGAGTGCCATCATTGTCCTTTCTACTTTTCATGCATATAAAGTTCACAACAACAGAAATTTTTATTTGCATTTTTGTTAGGATATATTCATCAAAATATTCATCAACATATTGTTTACATGTTTATGTTATCTTTGTCCAAGAAATCCCGCGAGACACAAGAGATTTACTGTAAACCAACTTTTATTCGTGATGACTTTATTTCGCGATTTACCACAGGTAAACTAGTTTGCGACGATTAATTTTTGCGATCACGCCTATTTAGATTCTCTTGTTAATAGACACATAGAATATAATGAACGGTTGCATGCGAGAAATATTCGCGATGATGAGGCTCTCGCGAACTTCGCGAATATTTCTCGCATGCAAATAAAAGTTGGTTTACAGTATAACTCTTCCATAGATAAAATAGGACATATTTAGAATCTTAACAAAAATGGGGATTAAGGAGGAATGCAATACCAAGACTGGCCTAAAACCATAAAAATGATTATGCGGCAATATTTTGTCTATATTGTGATACATGTATATGTACTTGAATGTCAGACACCTTTCATTTACATTGCGTATTTCCACAAGAGAGATGCAAAAATGATATCATAGACCCCCCTTTCCCATTTGAATTTTAGAAGGGAAATAATTAAAATCGCCAAAAAGACTTATTTATCATTAAATAATGTCAATTCAGACACTAAATTTGTTTTTTCTAACACAAGATTTTGTTGGGCCGAGGTGTCAATAATTTTGGGCCGACCTGTCAGGGCCGAGGTGTCAACTGTCATGGGCCAAGGTGTCGTTGGGCCGAGATGTCTGTCTAAAATGTACTTAATAGTACAACTAAACAGAACAAGAATGACAGAACTTGGGAACACAACCCTGCAAAGTAAACTTGCCTGACCATGAATGAAATTTGTCATGCATAAAAAATTACCCAAAAGGGCATTGGCCCAAATTTAGTGGGCAATGTAAATTATTTCAAAGCCTTAGAATGGATACTTAAAACATCCCTTTTACACATTTTAGCTCTTTGGTTTTTCTTACCTTGGTGCAGTTTTTTTTTCTTAATTTTTTCAAAGAAAATTCAAAAAATGTTTTATTGGCACAGAAAATGCTTTGTAGTTTAATTGTAGCATTAAGAATAAAATGTATAGCATGGAAATCTAATAAAATGTTCATTAAAGTCTGACAGACAAGACATTTTTATATTTTTAATGAAAAAATGCTTATGAAAATAAAACATCATTTTTGATAAGTTTTTTAACCTATGAAAAAAATCTTCAAAAGACAAGTCACAGTTGGGGAGAATATGCTAGACAATAATAATAATAATAAAGAAATTAAAACTGAAATT
Source organism: Saccostrea glomerata (assembly GCA_003671525.1). Classification (NCBI taxonomy): domain Eukaryota; kingdom Metazoa; phylum Mollusca; class Bivalvia; order Ostreida; family Ostreidae; genus Saccostrea; species Saccostrea glomerata. The sequence continues at coordinate 2,395,115 of PRKT01000001.1, read as the reverse complement.
CTGAAATGTTAAGAAAATTATTCATTGAATATTTAGACCAATCCTGATGGAGATTAAAGTGATCTATTAAATAAGAATTTTATAAAATAAAATGAAAATAGACAACAATTTGAAAGATTACTAGGTTGCTTGGATGTAAAATGGGTTATGATTTAATTTTCTAAAATTTATTACATGTAATATCATTTCTATTTAAAATATTATTGTCCACCAATTTCTCCAAAGCTCCAAATTACTTCTTTAATTTAGGTGTAAAAATTAATCAAAAATAATATCTTATTTTCATAAATATTTTTTTAATTAAAATATTAAACAAGAAGTCTGCAAGAGGAAGCTCTCTTGTATAAAACTCTCAAATGAATATACATGTATATATACAAGTTTAGTTTTAAAAATGTTGCTTTGTCAGACACACACATGAACAAAAAATAGCAAGTTGACATTCAATTCATTCAAAAATGAATCCAACCCTAAGGAATAACTAAACAAACAGCATGCTAAAATTTCAAGCATCTGCAATGAGTAGTTGCTGAGAAAACTGTGATGGAAATTTTCTACAAACAGGTGCATGCATGAACAGGAAGTTGTCATTCAATTTGTACAAAAATGAACTCCACCATATAGTATATACCAAATCAAAGAGTTTTGACACATTTCACTTTCAAGTCACTAACTATAGTTGGTCAACATCCTGACCAATCCATCCAAATTCTATGTTTAAGGTACAAATATGCTTTTACCAATAAATAATTGAATCCCCCCTCCCCTTCCCTCACCATTTTATTATACTACTATCAAATGAACTGTACATTTAGTGCTACATACCTGTAAAACATTGGACTCCCCCTCCTCCCCTAACGTACCTGTAAAACATTGGACTCCCCCTCCTCCCCTGTAACAACATCCACTTCCTTATAGTCCACATGTTTTTCTTTTCTTGCTTGGAATTCACGGGCTGATTCCTCCAGGGTAAGGTTTTTATCTACAATGAACAGAATGCAGTTGTCTGAATACTGCTTATACATAAAATCACTTTGATGATCACAATACACTGTTTAGATCAAAACAAAATTTGAAAGCAAAATAAGAGCATGATTGGGTTCACTAGTGGATGCTTGTTCATACTGTTGTTTTTCCCATAACTTTCTACAATGTACTGGGCTTTAAATTGTCGGCAAGATAACTTAATAAAGACCTTGTTTGTGAATAGGGTTTAAAATTCTACATAAATGCCAACTTTTTTTCTGGTTTTTAGCACACCTGCGAAACTGCCGAGTTTTACAGAGTAAGCATACCAACCTATCACAGAGATTGGTATTTTTAGTTTGAATCGATTTTATTGAATAAAAACAAAATTATCAAAGCAGTATGATATTTTTTCCAGTTTTTTTTTTTTTTAAAAAGATGTCAAGCAAAAGGTGAAAAATATGAAAATAGTGGAATATAATTTATCAATTTTTAACTCTAAACATACTGATTCTTATATCATAGTTGATATGGATGATACAGACTGATACAGTGTGTTTACCTGTGGGAGAGAGACAATCTCTGCTTCGTTCAATTTCTTCCTGTTCACCAGAAGATGGATCCGTTTTAATCACTCTCTCCTCCAAGTTCTGCCCAAACACAAAACCTTCTTCAGTTTTCTCATTAGGAGACTTTGCAACACCCTGTATATAAAAGATCATGGTTAAACCCATAGAGGATTCTAATCCTTTTTTTTTCTAAATGAAAATGAACATTTTTGAGGTTTCATTGGAAAACTTACAAAACTAAGTTAAATTTAATAAATCTATGGACTTACGGTAACACGCTCATCTAAATTTTGACCAAATATGAACTGTCCTGATTTTTCTTCTGTTTTGGAAGAGGATTCTGATTCTTTTCTGTAACATAAAAAAGATAACATGCTTGATTCTCTGAAAATTAATCAACAAGTATATTTTTAAAACATCTTAAAAGATATGGTTCCCCTTTTTGGTGTATTAAGGATGCAATAATTATTTATGGCACATTTAATTTGTTAACTAGAATCCCCTCCACCCAAAGATACTGGAACCCTAGGCCAAGTTAAGCTAAAATTCACTCATTGCCATTGGCTCTATTGCAAGCCGTTAAAGATCACTTTGAATTTCACTTTATGCTTTATTATAAACATTGGTTTCTAAGGCAAGGTTAATTACAAATGTAAATTTTTTTCTCTACCTATATTGTGCATAGGTTGTGCAATTGTCTACATGTACTTTTTACAAGAAAATTGAATCATTAAACAATAGACCCAAATGCACATCCAACTATCAGCACCACTTGGTGGCACCTACATTACCAATAGAACTTTTATAAGTCAAATAAATTAACAATACCCATAAACTATGACATCAATCATTAAGATAAAATTACCCATCTGATTTAGCAAGTGCAACAGCAAAATAATTTTCCTGTGTAGAATCATTTGTAGCACTAGAGTCACTTAAAGGGGCAGTTTCTTTGTCATTGTCTTTTTTCTTTTCTGCGTCACGTTTTACTCCTGAATCACTCGAGACTTTAGAGACTTCACTGGGCACATCCTCACTGCCTGATTTCTCTTGATTTTCTTTTTCTTTATCTTTAACATCACACTCTTGTAAATGGTAATAAATATATTTGATACATTTCTATCAAAATAATCTAATTACCGGGTATCCATTAATAAATGTATATGAGAAAACTTATAGATTTTAATGAAATATTTGGTATGTGTTAAATTGTTTTAATAAATATCTTCATTTGATTTTGTCATTCATTTTTCATCACAGAATTTATGGATTACTTTGAAATGTTGAAAAATTGTATCTTGATTAATCAAATACATGTATGGCAAGTACCCTTTTGTTTCAAATTCTGAACACAGAAGGAGAGAGGTGAAGGTCGTAACAATAACTTGGATGGACTGGAGGTCTCTGTCTGGTTCAACATGTCTACAATAAAGCAAGGATGGAACATTTCACTAGGACTTCCCTATATCTATAAATACAATTAAAGCAGTGATTTAACATCTGTCACACTAGGACTTCCCTAAATCTATAAATACAATTAAAGCAGTGATTTAACATCTGTCACACTAGGACTTCCCTAAATCTATAAATACATGTGTGTCTCTTGACCTATCTTCACAAAGGCCACTCAAAAGAATCAATTTTAATTATTCATGGCAATATTTCAAACTTTAAAAGTCATAAACATTCTGCAGAATGCTTCAATGGATTATTTTGACATTTAAATTTCACCTTTAAGCAAACTTTTTAAGTTAACATTCAGAATCAAAATACATGTATTAAACATATGACATAAATAAGAAGTGTTAATTGCTACATCTATAATCCTGTACTTTTTGATATGGTTGAAAAATGAACCTTCATACTCTGTACTTGTTCTTTTAATGATTTCGACCTTTTCATGTAAACATTTTCAAGTATCCCAAAAACTCCAGATATTGTCATTCAAAGTTCTCCATTAATGTGGAGAAATTAAAGTCAGTGAAAAGACTTCAAGCTGTGGTTCTTATATCAAATACTGTAAACCAACTTTTATTTGCGACAACTTTATTTCATGATTTACCGGGGGTAAAATAGTTCCCGACAATTAATTTTTGCTATCACGCCTATTTAGCTTCTCTTGTTAATGGACACATAGACTTTAAAAACTGGTTTGCGGTGAGAAATATTCGCAATCATGAGGCTCTTGCGAAATTCGCGAAAATTTCTTGCACGCGAATAAAAGTTGGTTTACAGTAAATGGGTGTTGATAAGCATGTGAATAATTATCACTATCTTATGATCTAACCTTCTTAGACTGAGTGAAACCAAAATCTGAGCATCTTTCTTTTTACCTTTAAGAAGCTATACTACTCTCAGCTCTTGAATTAATTTCATTCCATTCATTGCCATTCTTGCAATAATGCCATATTTATACAGAAACTGTTTTTTCAAAAATATTAATAAAGAGAACAATGAAATATTAATTTCTAAGAAAAAAAACTATTAATTAAGAACGAATGGTTGTTGTGGCCTAGTGGTATGGTACTTGTTTTGTAAATGGGATGTTCGGGTTCAATTTTTGTTCTCAATGCCACATCAAATGTTAGAATTTTAGCACAGGTAGTGGCTGTTCCTTTACCAGTGTACATCACATGAGACCTTAAATTCAATGTCCCCTATCACGTCACAGCTATGAAAACGACAGACAGATGGACAAAGTGATAACTAAAAGGCATCAGCACCAAAGCATCCACTTTTCAATTCAGGGCCTGTCTAGCATGATTTTTTTATTCTTTAAGTAAGAAATTAAAATGGTGAAAGAACATGATCTTTCAAGGTAAAAATGTTATCAATGTTAATATCTATACATTATACATACCCAATTTAGATGGTGCAAGAATAGAGGACTTTTGTGGACCACTCCCCTTGTTTTCTGTAAGAGAGGTTACATTTTACTATAAATACTTATATGTTTACTTGTAACTGAGTAGTGAACATGTGAGAAGTATTTCTCAATTTACCTGTGCTACTTGAGGTTTGTGATTTTGAAAACACAGAACTAGAACCAAGCCTACTTGGAGCAATATATACTGAAAGAACAATGTAAAAAGAATTGCTTGTTAGTAGATAAACAACTTTAACTTGGTCAGTGAAAATTAATAAGAAATGTCTGTTTCTGGCAATTACCAAAATTCTAAAATGTACTGATACATGACACAATCTAAGGAAAGACTTCTGTTTAAGCAGTGTGACAATGGCAACAAAATTTTCAGAATCTTTTTGGTTATAAAACTTGCTTTCCCTCTCCCCCCACTTTTAATGTTCTTGTTAGATACAGGGTTTCATATCAACCAGAAACAGACATACCTTTATTATTCTTATAAAATATTAAAGTTAAAAGATAAAACAGTAATAAAAAGAGACAAAATCAGTCACAACTCATGAAACAGTGACAACATGCAAACCTGGATGTGTGTTAAATGTGGAGTGAGAAGATTTTGAAACGACATCTGATTTCAGCATATGGCGAGGTCCAAATGGGTTTGGTGGTATCACTCCTGCAAAATAACACTGTTTCATGTCATTTGTATCAATGAAGTTTCCAAATGACACAATTACTAGTTAGCATTTTTCATTTACCTATACTGAAATTAATTACCACAATAGCTTTTTAGAAAAATTATCAATCTTATATGGAGTTGAATTAAAAAGAAGTTATAAAAGTCTGGTATTACCAAAGTCTTTGAGAAGAATGAAACTCTACAGGTTTATACTTACAATGAAAGAAGAGATTTCTGGGTAGAGTAAAATTTGTGTAATAATACTGAAATCAAATCAAAACTAGAGGAGGAACTATGTTTTGAAAAAAAAAATAGTTACAGATGGAAATGCACATTTACCTATTAAAATTAGTTTTCCTTGTCTTTAACAAAATAAGTCAAGATATTTTAAAACCAGAAGAAGTTATAACCAATAAAACATGCTTCCATCACCCCGTCTAAGGAACATGTGTGTGCTTTACATAAAACTTACCATGAAATGATGAAGAATCTTTGGCCTAAAAATAGAATTTACTTGTACAGTTAAAATAGAACATTAAATCAAATAATTCAGAATGTTTATATGAATTCCTTCCCTTTCATGATTTAACTTTAATTCTAAAGTTTTAGTTCAAAATCAATATTTCTTTAATGAATGATCCGGAAGCTTGAATGTTGTTCATTGATGGATTATATGTCTTTTACTGGTACTTTAACAGAATGATCCTAAATTATTAAAACAATGATTCACATCATTAACAAAATGATTCATCCTAATTAAGTTTCTTTTTTGGATATGAATAGAAACCCACATCAAAATTAATAATACAGTACTTCTATGATTTAGTACCATACTTTCTTTCAAACTAAGGAAATGGAGTGAAACTTTATAATCATTAATGATTATTTATTAACCATCATTTATGAGCATGTGAATTGAACTGATTCAGATTAGGCTGAGAATTCTTTGGTGCTGTCTTTCTTGTTTCTACTCCAATGCCTGTATATTTCGTCTTACAGGTAAACTTTTGATACCATTTTACCATCAATACACACCTGAGAGGCTTCTGTTTCCTTCTGTCCTCCGCCATCCTCTTTCGTGTCATCTGCAGGATCTAAGGGAAAAAAGAAAAAACTTTCAAACTAAAAACAAATAGGTTAAATTAAACACTTAAATTATTACGATTGACAATCATTTGACAGGTCATACCCAGAATGTAAATTAAGATGAATGTAGACTGGCAATTCATCTTAAGACATTACATAGCAAATTTACACGAATAACTGGGGTACGACAGAAGAAATAGCATGTAAACATCATCCATCCTTCGGAAATTTCACACATGCCGGGATGCCCTTCGGGCATGTAATTTGAGAATTTATACATGCCCGCTGGCAAATTTACCAGGTCCAGGGCATTGGGCTCCCCGGTTATTTTGAAGACTGGACTGTTCACTTAATTCCCATACTAAGAACCAAAGAAAGACATTTTATTTTTTATATCTGTACATAAAATCATTTGTGACGCGCCAAGCAAAAACCTCCCTTATCTTTATTATGACGTAACGTCAGAACACGCGTCTAAAGTCAACAAGGTAAATTCGACGTAAAAACGTGTCCTTGAGAGAAACTCTCGATCCCGGTAGAACAAAGGAGTGTTGTTATATTTATATGCTAAGACAGATTCTTGGGTGTAATTTGATGTAGTTTATTCATTACAAACTTAGTCTCCGTCAAGTGTCTGAGTGATCTTTCCTTTTAACAATTAATTAAGTGTGTATTTTTTAAAGATTTCCAGTGGTGGCTGAAAAATCCCCGTAAGGCCGTTTTAAAATGAAGTTTGTTTGCCCTCTCCCTATTAGTGTTAAAAAATTGCATCGGTAGGTAATTCGAATTTTTTTTTTCGGTGTTGAAAAAGATTGAAGGCATTTCTAAAATAAAAAGAAAGTTGTTGATAGGATGAGAAAATTCCGGAATAAGTAATTTGGAAGTCTTAAAAAGATTTTGGTCGATTAATTTTAAAAGGTCAAACAAACAAGTTTTTAAAGATAGTTTTTATTAAATTTAATGTCCAGCTGTTTCATCGTGATGCACATGCAAGAAAAATTTAACAGGAGCATTAAACTAAGTTATTTTTTTTCAAATAACGATGCAATGAAAATTGATCTGAATAACTTATCTTTTATTTATGGAATGAATTAAATAGCTACCCAATTTATACGGTATAAACTGAGTTGGGACAGTTAACGCTGCCGTTTATATAAATAAAACGTGAACTATTATTGATAAATAGTTAAGTTTAATTAAAGAAAACCATTCTCTATAGATACGACACAGAGTATTTGATTTGGACACTTCTTCCGAAATTAGACTTAGCTGTTGATTTAAAATGAATATTTTGAAGAAAAACCTGTTGAGTTTCTCAATTCATTTTATTGTTGGACACCTCATGTTGTACAAAAAATGTAGAACCCCCCCCCTTTTTTCTCCTGTGTCACGTGTCTGCTCTATTTCTTTTGATACTTCTTGAAATATTTGTCTTGAATAAACGGATGCTCGCATACATTGTAAGTTACAGTCCCACTATCTAAAATATTTTATAATTGAAAATTAAACAGATTGAACATATGTTTATCGACCTTTTCATAATATGTTAGATGAGGTTATACACAATACACCGAATGTAAAAATCGCAAACATGATACATCGCTTAAAATGTTATGATTAATAAAATTGTTACAAATTCATACGAATCGTTTGAACACTTTTAAAACATTCCAACTTATTATTATTTTGTGCATGGTTTATCGAAATCTACTAAAGAAGATTCTGGAGTTCTGGATTCCTGAAAACAACATTATTTCGATCATGTATAAAATCGCTGAATCAGGCTGTTGCATGTACATGTATTAACGTCTCCGGTGCTCATTCAGCCCTCTTAACTTAAAACATCAATGCAGTATGAAAGTATACATTGAACATTTTAGAGTTTAAAGACTTTCTTTTTAATGATTTTATTTTAACCGTTAGTATTAAGGATTTTTTAACCTGTAATAAATATTTCCCCGACAAAGACTTTACTACAAACATTTCATGATTTAACATCTACCTTAAAAAATAATAATCTTGTTGTCTTCTGTTGAATCGCAATTAAATGAATATGTATTTTTATACGTTTCAAATTATGAAAATTTGCTACCAATTACACGTAATTTATTAAATGTATTCATGTATAAAAAACTTTAACAATGTCAACAATTTTTTCCTGCAAAAGTGGTATTGAACATGCGTACATGTACATGTATGGGCATGCAGTTTAATGCAAAATTAGTACGATACAAATCTGCACAAAATATGTTAATCCGTGGTAATATGCCTATATTTGTTCAAGATATATGGAAGTTGGAGGATATAAATATCTGAATATATTTTACTTAAGTCAATGATCAAAACGCTCTATATTCTAAGATAAAGAATATATCAAACATAAAAAATACATGTTGGTCGGCTTGAATATTGCGTGCTTGATCAACTAACCCATTCATACAGCTTCTCGTGCATAAAAAATGTATATAAATAACAGCAATTAGTTATTTAAAAAAAAATAACAAAAATAGCAAAAGTTACAGTTTAAGATTATACATGTGTGCCTTGTTCTTGTTTAATTAGTTCAGGTAATCAATTAAGCGTAAATGTCCATAGCTGAGACCCCCTCCCCCCTCACGTTTACGATGATCGAAGAATATTAAGAATGTTTTACCCGTTTTCCTACTTTCTGTTGCTATTTTTAACATGCGTGTTTTAACCTATACTAAAATGCTAATAGCATTTAATATGGTTAAAATAGATCATAATGTGTGCATACATGTACTTTCTCAGGAAGGTAACAGTGAAGCTTAGTATATGCCTGAGCCTTATATTCCATGTCTAGAAATGAAGTTGTGGAGTGTACGCGTGTGTGTGATCACTTGTGGGATTCATATTTATTCTGGTATTGTGGTTTGTTATTCGGCTTATATACAATGACCGGTTCAAAATAAATTCATGATTAACTTCATCCAGTCATATAAATTGCGGATTTTTTTTTCATTTAACAAGATTTAAAAATACATATATTTTAAAGAGTGGGGATGGGTGTTACATTCTGATTCACTGAAAGTATGCAGACGCATTTAGTTACGAATATAATTCTAAATATATAAATATACCGGTATTTATTTTTAATACTTTAAACATAAATATGAAAAAGAAAACGGAAGGCCAGGAAAAATAAATCAAATGTAAAAAAATTACCAAGAAATAATGATTGAACACTTTAACATTTGATGCACCTAATCTTTATTGATTTGATTTAAACATGCATTTATTGAATTATACAAACGGATCGGAAACAAGTTTGACAACTTTCAAGTTCTTCTTTTGAAACTAAAGACTCATTTCATAACGACACCTGAAGAAAAAAAAAGGATCAAACTCTACTACAAGAAACAAATACAATTTATTCTAGGGTGGGGAATATCTTTTCAATAAGCCAAAAAGTCTTCAGTATTAAAACATTCGAAACTAAAACATGTAAAAAGTTAACTTTTGGGAGAAGAAATGTTATTTTTCCTTTAGATAGAAAAAAACCCGTCAAACTCTTTAAAATTTCAGGTATTTAAAACATGAACTATGACAATACTTTCTATCTATTCTGTGTATTGTATAGACTTTTAATATATAATTACTATTAATGGCTGTCTCGAACTTTTAAAAAATAAATACTTTGATAGAGTAATAGTGACAATTAAGAAAAAGTACATCTTTCATTTTGTAAAAGAATACTTAAAGTTAGACAGAATACATATAACAGTATGGTATATTGTGAATTAGGTAAATTGCCTCTTGAATTGGTCAGGAAAAAGAAAATCTTTAAATACTGGTTAAAATTAAGAAATAGTGACAATTGCATTCTTCAAGCATGTCTACAAGAAAGGTTAGAAAATAATGATGACTGGATTGTAAATATTAAGAATGAATTTTATAGGCTTGGCTTAGTAGAACTATTCGATAGCAATTGTATAAATAGTAACACAATTGATATTTTATATCAGAGAATGTGTGACGAATTTATCCAAAACATTATGTCAGATTTAGGTAAATCACCAAAATGTCTCATTTATCAACACCTGGTAGATAATTTTACCCTTCAGTCTTATTAATGTAAACCAATACATCAAATATAGAGTAACAATTACTAGATTAAGACTATCTGCGCATAACTTAATGATTGAACAAGGAAGATATAATAAAACTTTGAGAAATAACAGAACATGTAGTCTCTGTCAATTAGGTAACATACAAGATGAATTCCATTTTTTGTTAAAATGTCCACATTACAACACATTAAGAGAAAAATACATTAAATCCTAATACTCCCGAAGACCAAGCGTCTTCAAATTGGTACAGCTACTCAGTACACAAAATATAAAAGAATTATGTAATTTAGGAAAATTTTTGCAATTAGCGAATGCCTCAAGAACTTTATCAATTTTATAGATTATCAGAAATATTATATGCTTTGTACATGTACGTTGTATGTTTATTCCATTATTACACATGTTAAGATGTCTGTTTATTTCATAATTACATGTGTTATGTCTACAAGATGTATGTCTCTCGACTTCAATAAAACTGAAACTGATACTACAAAGACAATTAAGTGCATCTGCTTAATTGGGATTGAACCCGAGGCCTCTGTGCTTTACCGAATAAGCTTAAGGGTTAACCCACTAGCCCAAGCTAGTAGGAAGTCGTACGTGTGTCGTTTGTACCACCGCAATAGTATTTTTTTATCCAAGTGCTGCTTTCTTTTACTATTGCAGTGATGTAGATATCTGCCATTTTACTGTATTAAAATGCCATAAATTGGAAGACCTCCCAGAGGAAGATAAGATTTTTGATGTTGTCTTGAGTTTTGTTTTTTTCCTTTGACAATCATTTAGACCCCCCACCCGTCTTTCGTTTCTCAATTACTCAAAGATATAATTTAGCATGTTTATTTTCTATTATTACGATGAAAAATCTTAACTGTTGATACTTTTAAGAGAATCAAATCAAAAGTTTGATGATCTTAAAATCATTAAATTATTACATGTATATAGCTTTACGTCATTTACGATTTTACGTTATGAAAATTCATGCAGTTACACACGCGTACACTGCACGTCATATAAATATCCCGTTTTGTCCTGCGATATTTTATACATTTATACACAGAAATATATGTCATGTTATACGTCGAATGAAAGAGAAAGAAAAACTCTACAAGAATCAATGAAAAACTGAAAATGTCAAAATTCTTCGTTAAGGGAGGTTTTTGCTTGGCGCGTCACATTTATTTAAAGTAAGATTAAAAAGATTGATATGTACATCATAGTTTTCAACTTTCATTAATGCAATTGCCACTGATCCAGAAAACTGTACAACTTGTCAAGTGATATGCCTAATGTTGTTCCTGAAGTGATAAATGGCCATGGTTTTCCATGAAATAGATCTATCAAAGGAGAAAATATTCAGTGAATGTAAATATTGTAGAATTACTTAATGTGAATCATTAAGAAAAACAATGAAGATTTGTAAATTTTCTGAAAGATGCAGCTACAGTCAGCCCATGAATATTGGATGAAATTTGCCAGAGGTCCAACCGCAATGTGATGTCTCACTGATCAGTCCCCCTGGCATTGTGAAGATGCCTCGAAAAGGTTGTCTCAATTCATATCTACTGTAGGAATATGTAGTTAAGCCTAGATATTAGATATCAATATTAAAGAAAGAAATACTAGTATAAAATTTGGAATGGTATCCTATAATACCGGTTATTCATATATTTAACTCTTATATTTGATACTTTGTTCACCTTTTAACATTACGAAACAGTCCTGTATACATATAGTTTTGTAATTAGGGAATAACTAACCTCTAATTTGGTATTTGCGACCGTTAACGCTGATTAAATCTAAATGGTCGCAAACTGAGTTTTACCGGCGACGCGTAAGCGGATCAGGTAAACAGATGTTTGCGACCGTTAATGCTGATTTAACGGTCGCAAATACCAAATTAGAAGATCGGTTATTCCCATTCTAATGCAATCCATGCATTTTGTTTGTTGTTTATTTGATGAATTTTGTTACATGAAATACATCACGGAGCATTGTGTTTATGCGTCGCTCTATTATGACGTCACAATGAAAAAGCTTTCACGCTCGTTTATGCTCGTTTTACTGCTTCAAACATCAGTGCATTAGCCAATCAAATCGTGTTTTACAAAACAATTGCATTAGAATGTCGGTTTAAAGGAGTTCTATTTCGACGTCCGTAACCACGAACAGCCCTTTGTTAGGGTTGAGAGGTGAGTAAATGATCAGGAATTGAAATTTGAAGTTGAATGTATGATTAAATACCATTTTAATTATTTTCAAAGCAGAGGAAAGTATAAAATACATGAAAAAATGCCCATAGTGAGTGACAAAAAATAGTCAGCAAAAATCGAATGTTTTTACAACACTTGGATCTGTAGATAGAATGTTCTATCGTTAAAATGATATTGTCCTACGGACCCGGTTTACTGGCGCCAAAATATGAATATGACTATATGTCTTAATTTCAAAATTTTGTCCCTATAGATTTATTCGTGACTTAAAGATATATGAGGAAAGGTTTTAAACCATATCTGGCAGAGGATTTGGGGGGATTTGATGTAAAAAATGATTCAACTAAAATAGCCACAAATCCTACTAAGAGATAAACCATGCAGAAACTTAAAACTTTTATCATGCATATATTATCAATTGAAGCAGAAACTTGAGGGAGATTTTGTGGACAAAATTTATATAGGTTCCTGTACTGATTCAACTGATACATCTTTTTATGTATAAGCTGAAAACAATATGTTTAAAAACATATCTTAAATACAGGCATGCCAATTAAGGGCCGGTTATATACATATAATTTTGATCGGTATCAGAATACAAAATTAATTGGAAAAAGGTGACTTGATCCCAGATTTTAAATGAAAAAAATGGAAAAGGTGGGTCCATACCCTCAGTGATTGGGATCCTGACTTCCAGTTAGAATTTCTTAATGAATAAATTAACAATTTGTTTGTCAACAGCATGTCTCGATCAACTGATAAGATTGAGAATTAATTGTTCGCCATGGACCGGACTAGCGGCCACACTCCTGCATACTGATTACTGAATAAAACAATTAAGACACACAAACCCATTTGCAGGTGAAATGGGTACATTGCTACATATATTCAATTCAATTCAATTTATTGACCAATTAAGGGCCCTCGTGGGGCAAAAAGAAAGTACATTGTTAAAATGTATATAATAATTATCATACACATGCAATACAATATACATATACATATGAGGGAAAGGGTTGCTTGATTGATAGGAAAGACATATACAAGTAGGGGAATACCCAAAATATTTTATATGTATAGTACATAAGAATTGTTTTATAGGTATATATACACTAATACAGTACATCATTCATCTATGCATACATTATTAAGTCATATTCCTAAAACTTATGGTAATGCTTTTTGTAAAAAATTTCCAAGAGAATTTAGTATATCTAATTCTTCACAATTTAGAATCCAGAATAATTTTTGTTTATCAGGCAATTCTGTAAAATGTTTTACTTTAGATGAGATCAGGTTAAATAGCTCCTCTCTTTCCTTTGTAAATTTGCTACAGTGAATAAGGAAATGTTTTTCATCTTCAATTTGATTAAGCATACAATTTTTACATATTCTTTCTGATCTGGGTGTGTTATTATATCTGCCCAATTCTATGAATAGCCTGTGTGCTGATACACGTAATCTGCAAATTGGCTTTCTGTATTCAGGTTTTAATAAAACTAGATATTTTTCCAGTCTAAAATTGTTCTTCAGAAATAAATAAGTGACAAGTTTGCCCTCTTTTAGTGTTTCATTTAAGTGTTGCCAATCAAGTGAGTATTTTTTATTCATGGATTGTTTCAATGACTTCATAAAATTACTCTTAGTATAGGACATTATGTTTGGGATATCAAGAATTTTTAATAATTTTTCTATTGAGGAGTACCAAGTTGTTTTTTGGGCAAAATGAAGTTCCTTACTACATATAAATGCATCTTTTAGTAAAGGAAAATCTGATTTTAAATTTTCTAATCTGTAGCAGTATTTAAGTAACCTGTTGATAATATCATAGTGTAAAGGATATCTACCTAGTTCTGAAAGAGAAGCATGGTTCATACTTTTCTTATTCAAACCTAATATGGTTTTACAGAACTTGATGTGTAAATTTTCTCCAGTAAAGTTTTTGTAGCATAGCTGCATCAAGACTTGATTAGATTGCTTTATTTTTGAATTATTCACATTAAATATTCCCCATATTTCTGAACCATAAAGTAATATAGGCTTAATTGTGTGATCAAAGACATTGAGGCTAGTGGATATCCCAGGATTTAAGCTAAGGAAGTCTTTTCGCAACTTGAAGAAAGCTTTAAGTCCCTTTTTGTATAACTCATTTTTTGCCATAGAGAAAGTCCCCGAGGCTGTGAAATAGATGCCTAGGTATTTATAACTAGATACACATTCAATATCAAAATTTTTGTAGTGAAATTTATGTTTAATTGTTCTCCCAGCTTTATTAAATATAATAATTTTTGTTTTATTAGAATTTACTTTCATACCCCAATCATCACAGTACTTTTCTAAAGAATTTAGTTTTTGCTGTAGTCCTTCAGGTGTTGATGAAAAAATTACTATATCATCTGCATACATCAAACAGTCTATACTTTTTGAGTGTAACATGACAGAGTCTATACAGTCTTGCAAATATGATGGCAAATCATTTATAAACATTTTAAATAAAGTTGGGCTCAAGTTATCTCCCTGGCGAACACCTAATTTAATAGGGAATGAAGAAGTAAGAAGATTTCCATACTTGACACATGCTTCACTTTTCATGTACATATCATTAACAATGTTATAAAATTTATTTCCAACATTATGTTGCAGTAGTTTCAATTTCAAACCATTATGAACAACACTGTCAAATGCCTTATGAAAATCTACAAAACAGGGATAATACTGGAAGGCTGAATTCATCAACACTCATACAGACCTTATTTATACAGACAAGGTTCAATGACAAAGAATTTCTAATTGGAGTTGATGTTTGATTCCTGTGGTTATGGTATACAATCCAAAATATGAGATTGTCCTATAATTTCCATGGAATAAAATTTCTGATAGAGGCATCAAATTATTCTTTTGGTTGAATGAGTACGTGTCATTAATATTTACGAGAACAAGAAAAAATATAGTAGATCGATTCTGAGCTAAAAAAAAAAGGTGTGAACTAAAAAAGTTTTTGTTTGGTCAGTTTGTTGATACCAGCAGCACAACTTCAAAGATTGACATTCATTGTATAGTTTTATAATTTAGATGTTTCACAGGTCATCTCTGGCTTCAAAAAATGTGTACAGGCAGATGAATACTGTAATTCCAGCATTTCCTCAAAAGTAGGCAGTTTACTGCATATCATTTAACCTAGATATGTGCTCATACCAACACTTCATGTACCTACCGGTAAAAGGATTGTAGGCAATGACAGGTCATTAATTCTTAGCTAAACTTCCCTCCATGTTATTACATTGAGCACTTACTGACTCACTCAAGGCTATCCCCTGTATGCCTTTAGTTGTGAAACTGTGGACGACATTACTAGTGTGCTTTAGCAGCAGTGCAATAGTAGATAATGTCAGAAACTTCCCAGCTATATGAAAGCTTGAGCACCCTAATGCCCACTTTTTGAGATCTAACAAAAGACTAACCCTCTATATATTGATTTTTGAATATACCCCTGCTATCAAATTGTGCATTACTACTCAGTTGTGCTTACATAAAGCACACTGTCAAAGAAAATATCCAGCTACAGATAAACACGCTTATAATAAAGTCCCAAGGATGGATAATTTTTCTTTGTTCTTAGCTTAATTCTTTATTCACTGTACATGTATCTGCAAAGTGTTCAACACATTTTATAGTCAAGGAGAATAAAAATCACTTTGCTATATAAAGCATCAATTCCTTATGCATTTGGTATAATTTTTTACAGTAGCAAGTTAAAGAATCTGTTGTATAGATATAGAAAGATGCAGTCAGAAATAAAGACAAAGAAAGAAGGAAAGAGGCAAGAAATACGATATTTCATTCAGATTAATAAAATGTATACATGGTTATCATGAAAGTAGCAGCTCATTAGTATGGATATACATCAATTTTATTTCAAAATTCATACTTTAATGAATTATTGCCCTCAAACTTAAATCACTTAAAATCACTGAGACTTCATTTAAACCATTTATATTGATCATAAAAATAGAACACTTTAGTTTGGTCATTTGTTACAGTAAACAAACTTTTTACATGATAGTCACATAAATTTATAAAACAAAGTTGCAATTAAAAAGTTGAGTTCTTCCCCCCAGTAAAACGTTACACCAACTTCACAGGTGGGAGTTTAGAATTGACAGAATCAAGTGGCGTCCATCGTGAAAGTTCCAGCACATCAAATATTTCCTGTAAAACAAACAAAAACATATTATCAGAACAACTCTTCTCAAGGTGTAAACAAGAGGCCTAACATGGGCCACATCGCTCACCTGAATAACTTTGGCCATTCTGTCATTTAACAGATTTTCCCCTTTGGTAATACCTATTTTGACAATTCTAAAGGGTCATGATGGTCATGATTTGAACAATTTAGAATCTGCACTACCCTGGGATGCTTCCAAATGAGTTTCAGCTTTTCTGGCCCTGTGGTTCTTGAGAAGAAAATTTTTATAGTTTTTTTCCTATATACATGCCCATGTAAAACTTGGATTCCCTATAGTGGCCCTGCCCTTCCCCCGTCGGTCATGATTTGAACAATTTAGAATCTACACTACCCCAAGATGCTTCCAAATGAGTTGCAGCTTTTCCGGCCCAGTGGTTCTTAAGAAGAAGTTTTTTTAATGACCCCACTCTATTTTTGTCTTTTCTTGATTATCTCCCCTTGTAAGCAGATCTTTTCTTCATCATCTCCCCTTGTAAGAGGATCTAGCCCTTCATTTTTTCATTTTAAACTCCCCATTTCCCAAGGATGCTTTGTACCAAAGTTGGTTAAAATTGGCCCAGTAGTTTTTGAGAAGAAGTTAAAAATGTGAAAAGTTAATAGAAGGACGGACAGCTGGACTGACTGACAGATAATGCATGATCAGAAAAGCTCACTTGAGCTTACAGCTCAGGTCAGGTGAGCTAAAAATGTCTCAATACATGTAAACGGCAGTGTTTACAAAAATTTTAAATATTACTTCTAAAATGTTCAATTCCCCTTGGCATTGAGATTTCAGTTTAAAGTGATCCTATCAGTATGGACTTGGAGAAAAACTCAGAAGTTAAGAAACACAGGACAAGTGTGAACTTCATTCATAATAGGCCACACTCATTGACTCATTGTCCCTCCATTTTGCACAAATCAAGTAACCTTTTCAATTCCTCTTGCAACATTTACAATCAATTTTGTATCTTATAAAGGCATAGATATGTTATGGGAATTTCTGGTTTATAAGTTTATTCCACACACCTCACTCTGCTCCATGTAATCCTTGTTGTATCTGAATACATCTACTTCTACCTCAGGTTCTGAAACAACACATCAAACTCAAGATCAAATATAAGCACCATTGAATCTTTTTCACATAATCTTTCAGTAAGACTTTTCCTAAAGTTAAACTTTCCCATGCAATATATATTATTGACATGATGCCTGGGCTTGAATGAAAAGGAATGTTTGGCTAGAAATATAACCTTAGGACAGGAACGCCCTGTGGAATAATACATTTGTTACGTATTGGAACAAAACAGGAAATGCGCCCTGTCTTTTTTATCTAAATTACTAAATATTATGATATAGAAAAACAATTATTTATACAGATACCTAATAGATAAAATTTGATGAAAATACCACAAATACTTTTTTTAAACCAAGATATTACACAATGGTTATGATCAAAGTCAGATGCCTTTATACTACAGGGTATGTCCTTCCTATATTTGAATATTTTCTTATATTTGATTTGACAATTGTTAAAGGAACATTCACTGCTGTTTTTTTTTCCTATTTGTAAGTTGTGTGACTGGGGATCGATAGGGAAAAAAGCCCTAAGTAGTAAGTATAATACCTTCTAAAGCCTCTGGGTCCTCTTCCTGCTGATTTTCGTAATAATTATTCTACAAGATAAAGAACAGACATCATAAAATCATAATTTCATTTTATTTTGTTCATTTTAATACAAGGTGTTATAATCTAAACATTAAAAAAAAACCTTTCACATGCAGTATTTTCTAAAGCAGAATTTTTTTTTATGTAACACTATGTTTCTTATCACTTAAGATTAAAAAGATATCAAATACATATGTAAATTGACACTTACATAGCCTCCATACTGATCGTAGTACTGGTTATACGTGTTATATCCGTAATAGTTATAATAAGGGTTGTTGTAGTAGTTTTGACCATAGTAGTTTCCGTAGTATGCTGCATTTGGATCTTGGGCCATGGGCCTGCAAAATAACATCATTCAATGGTGACTTAGTATCCTCTATCAGGCATTATAATATACTGCAGAAGAAAAAAAAAATATTTGCGAGAGATTTAGTCACTTGCTACACAAAACTAATGAAATTTTCCCCTACAACATAAGCTAATATAAACAAGAAGTCCATGTGTCCTCTATCCTCCTTCCTTAATTGCCTTCCTTTGGAAAGAGGCAGTGCCTTTTCTGAAGAAAATTAATTTCCTCTCACCAAATGAAAATTAGAAATGTTAAAATGTTCCATCACAGTAATATCTGGTGACCTGAAAACACAGTATAAAATGAGTTTCATGAAGTGACATACGCCCTACCTTTTAGGTGTGGCGAGACTGACTCGTATTGGCTTTTTCCCCACTCCCTGCATGTGTTGCATCTCTATAAGAGCTCTCTGTTGATCTGTCTCCTCTGTAAACCTTACAAATCCATATCCCTTACTTTTACCACCGGGCTCTAAAACCACTGAAAGTATACAGCATGAATATCAGTATCAGACTTCTCAAAAGAAGATACATGTATTAACCATTGTCCTCTCATACTTTTACTACACTATTACCAGTGTCAAAATCATTTATTCTTTTTACTAAGTGTTATTTTTAAACTCTTCTGTTACCTTTTGCAGACCTGCAAGACCTAAAGCGTCTAGAGAAAGCCTGGTACAGATTGTAATCATCTACTTCTTCTGTCAAGTCACCAACAAAGAGGGAAAACTCTGGTCTGTAACCAAAAATCCTAGTGCTTGTAGATAAAGAAAAGGTGCCTCACTTCCATCTCAATAATTGAATTGTGATAATTATGTCAGATGATACAAACATATTATTTTTTCAAGAAAAAATTGTTTAACAATTAAATGATTTTAATCCATCTACAGGTACATTATAAATATATATAAAAAAAAAAATTCAACCAATTTGTAAATATAATGTGACGTGATATAGTACATACGTTGATAGATGTTCCTTTCCATAGCTGGCACTATTTAACTTGAAACGTCTTGGCTGAAAAGAAAAGAAAATATAAATTCAACACAAGAAATAACTTTCTCTTTAGACAACCCTATTGAACAATCATAAAATGTGCAAGTCTTCTATACCGCAGGACACATTTTACCTTCATAAAACCATCAACAGTCTTGTCTGTGGGAACAAAAAGCTATCCAGTCTGTTTTCAACACTAGAAAATTGTCCCTGTCTAATGAAATTTAAAACATTGTACAAGTCATCAAAAGGATAGATTTGACTGTAACTTAGTTTTATGCCGGCCCAGATCTGGTTCTGGGCTCCTTCCCAAGATAATACTTACAGGGCTGCTGTTGGGTATGTTCTTTCCATTCAGTTTTAGCATGGCCTGGTGAGCATTTTCATGATCATGAAAATCAATGAAGCAGTAACCTGCAGGCAATCTAAAGACAACACAATGAAAAAAATGTAAGGAATATATCAGTGCTTAGGGAAAACTGAGGTACATGTAGAACATTTTTAACAATGAAATTCATAATTCTTTGGAATTTTAAATTTTTAAAATAGGAAAAATTTATAGTAAATAATGTGACACAATATGATGTGTACCCTGTTGTTTTGCTTTTGATGACTTTTATTCCTTTAACAGCAACACCCATCTGTTTGAAGGCCATAGAGATGAAGGATTCATCCATGTATGGGTCCAACTAAAAATAGAAACAAAAGTCTTCATAGTTACTTTCAATTTCTGTCCTATACAAATGGCCTAAAGAGTCAATTTACATTATCATTAGTCTGAATTCATTTATTGTGTATTTTAGAGGCTCCAAAGGAAAAATCCAGCATTGTGTCTTGGGGAATGGTTGGTAGATACTGGTTAGAATAATCTAACAGTTAGAATATGTACGTCCCATTATACTCTCAAATAGGTACATGTATATTAAAGATTACAAAGAGAATTGCACTGAAAATAACTACCAAACCTTTTAGGACTGCATATATTTTTGCTCAAAACAATAATCCATATGAAGATGAAACTTCAACCAATTTTCAACATTTTTTCTTCGAATTTGCATCCCATATTGATTTTTGGAACTCTCTGGATAATTCGTAGTAATTAATGCAAGGGTTTGGAATTTTAGTCCATTTATTTTGCTATACTGCCAATACACAGAATGAATTTCATTGTTAAACCGAGTTCATAGGACAATAGGACAATATCATTTTAATGACAGAATGTTCTATCTAGTAAATACCGTAAATGTAACAAAAACAGTGGTTTAACCGTTGAAGTGCAGGAGGCTCCCAAACTGGCAATAATCCTCTGATAACAATTTGTCGTTTTAGTATTTTTTTGAAAATAAATATTTATTACACACAAGGAGCATGCCCATGTGGTAGCAACTCAATAAAAATTATGCAGACATATGCAGAGGAATGACAGGACTCTGAATAAAAAAAAAACTACCAACTCCTTTGGAGGAATTGAGTACTCTTATAATTTAAAATTAAATTTTATTGCAATATATGTTAAATAATTTTTAAAATATGAGGAATGAAGAAAGATTACAAGAAAAACAATAGGCCTATATTGTTTTGTAGAAGTTCGGGCTTTATGGACTATAACACAGACTGAGAAAATTCGGAATGTGGTCACACATTGCACAGCTCTTCACGACTTATTTCTCTTTTTTAATTTGACCACCCCATACTAAAAATAATACTTTATATTACAGTATATCTTATAGTCTAGGGTTGGTCAAAATGAAAGAAGACAAAAGTCTGGGACATTGCGGCACTTTCTACAGCAATAAAATGGTAAATATGTAATTTGTAGGCATGCTGAACGGAATAATTCACATTTCATACTAACATCTCCCATCCAGAGTGACGTAGAAGCAGCTGCCATTCTTTAAATAATGTTTCCTTCTCCAAAAACGACACAAACGCGACCTCGCTGGCTTCACAAAAAAAACGTTATCAATTCGTACGTAAGCTACTTCGGGTGTTAAATTTTTTTAAAGTTATTTAATATTAGAACTGAATACTTTATTTCTCTGTTAGAAATACATGAGAGCAAAGGTATATTTCTCTATATTTCTCTCTATATCTCTATATATCCCCTTTGTTGTATTTATTTAAAAAAAATAATAATGATTGATTAGATGATCCGGAAAAAAAGCAGAATTGGTTTTTCTACTATACTTTAAGAACCTCAAAAGTGATGACGTTTTTCCCAAAGCACATGGGAGAAATGGATTTAGAAGTGGTTGTAGGGACTTATGAAGAGATTTTACTTGGATTTAGAGTTGTTGTAGTAGGCGAGGTTAGTTTTTTATAACCCATGATTTAGATTAGAAGCTCCAAATTCCATACAAGCGTGCCTGAGTATGAAACTTCCTGTTATCAGCCAAATGAAGTCCAGTGCAATCTCAAGATTGATATAGCTTTATAGCTTTATTAAGCTATTCAAAATAGCTTGATATAGCTATATATATAATATACAGTTTTTCACATAAAATGTCTTTTGTAAGAAATAGACAAATATCACAAGTATTTGACTATTCATAGGCCCCTGAATTTTTTTCAATCAGTCGCTCAATAAGCCAAATATCGAAAAATTCTACCCCCTCTATATATAAATACACAAGGTGTGCAAAACCATCTTGACCCCCCTGCTTGATTTGGGCTTCAATTTAACACAGAAATCGGATATGCCTACTGGTTGGCATGAAGCATTGGGTTCAAATATGATATTTCTCACTACAGTGGAGCCTCATTTATCCGGACGCTTTGGTTCCCAAGCAAATTGTCCGGATAAGTGAAGCGTCCGGATATCTGAATTCTATTGATTTCTCTTCCAGGTATACTGTATTTGTATTGTAACTCTTATATATATAAAGAAAGATAAATACTATCGTATAGAAATAATAATTTATTATTCTAAAATGGTAATTTTCTACTCGTCAATAACAAAATGCCTTAAATCTTTCAACGAAGAACGTGGAAGATCTACTTTGCGTTGGCAGATTTTTTTCTTTAAAGGTACTTGGACACAGATTTGAAGTCAATATTTTTCAATAGTTTTCTAAAATATTAAAACTTATATATTTTAATAGCATATCACATAAAAATTAATAAAAAACCTTATTTCATATAAAAGATATTAACATTTCAAATTCTTTGGCGAGTTTGATTGACACATTCCTGCACATTCGCAAAATTAATTTTTTTCTTAATCCATAAGAAAAGTGTCAATCTAGTTGTGTATAAATGATAAATATTAATACTATAATCCAGAAAACTCAGAGTAGGCATGTTCAAAAGTAAAACAAATACACAATATATTGTCAGTCCGTGCAATTGTGATAAACAGACTGTGACGATATTAAACGCACCCGGTGAATTCTAAATATAAACAATAACAGAACTCGAGCCTTGTTTACAAAAACTGTGTACATAACACGGGTTAGCTCGATTTGCCAAACTCTGTACGCAACCCGTAGTTCGGAATGACGAATGAGTTTTGCTTTCTAGCATTTGTACTCGGAATAAAACTATTTTTCTGGATAAAAGTTTTAATAATTCTCATTAATACACAATAAAATTGCCACTTTTCCTAAGAAAAAGAATAGGGTTAAAATTTGTGAAAGTGCAATGATGTGTCAATCAAACCCGCCAAAAAATTTGAAGTTTTAATAACTTTTAAATGAAATAAGATTTTAAGTAAATTTCTTTGTGAAAAGCTATCAAAATATATATTTCGTAATATTATAGAAAATTATTGAAAAATATTGACTTCAAATCTGTGTCCAAGTACCTTTAAGCTGGCGGAAATGCCGACTCGCGCTCTCTTTGCCGCGGTGTAGACATAGTTGTAGCTGGAGAGGAGAATGACAAACATTGGATATAGCGCTGCTTATATGTATATATGTGCATGTTTCAAAAGGGTTTACAAGACTGACCAGCCATTATTTCCTTTATTTCTTTTGTTTATATTGTATAAATGCTATAAGACGTATGTCTTTTGCAATAAAGAATTGAAATATGGGCAAATTTTTAATTACCCAGCTTATTTTTACTTTCTACTTCCTATAAATTGATGAACATAGCCAAGCGAATTCTCTCATTTGCAGCTTTGATTACAGTAACACCCAAGCGAGCTCTCAGTATCGAGTTCGAGTCTAAATTTAATTTGAATAGGCCTAGTTACTCATCCAAGCTAAATCTGACATATTAAAAATTCACGCAGTAATCTTCCCAAGCGAAATCATTGATTGTCTAAAATTATTTAAATTTGATTGAATGTTTCAGGTTTTTTTTCGATGATAACTGCCACTAATCTACATATAAAAATTACACAATGTGCACATGTGTAGACAACGAGATTATGAAACTATGTCGTCCGGTCTATGAATAGAAAAATATTTAAAACCAGCTCTGTACTAAAATTATAAATATATCGCAGATAACAAATAACTGAATAGCCGACACAGTTAATTGTTTATTTTCATTTGTGTATCGATCTCTCCATATTATGACCATATCCACTTATAGCATGCTTAATCTGTGGACTAATCATCGTAAGTCATTCAAAACAGGTCACAGGTGATCGTCTTGTAAAAACAATCAATCCAGCCACTGTTTTGATAACAATTATCACTCAGTTCAGGCGTGAATGTTGACAAGAGTGGAAGTTCAAATTAAAATTTACCGTCCGGATAAATGAACCAAATTATAACGTAAAAAATACAATTTGTAGTAAAAAAGAGCCGTCCGGATACGGAACGCGGAATTCCGGATAAATGAGTCAAAATTACGTTAAAAAAATCCGTTCCCGAGAAAAATCGTCCGGAAGGTGAAGCGTCCGAATATCTGGCGTCCGGATATCTGAAGGTCCACTGTATATATTTCTTCCTAAAGTTTAAATCCAATGTATTGATAATGCTATCAACTAAAACTTATGCAAACTTCGTCCCAAATTTCATCCCAAGGCCTAATCACCATCAGCTGACATCACAAAAATTAAATCTCCAAATTAACTGAATGCTCCAATACCTAAATAAAACAAACATATGTTAATTAAACTAGAGGTACTGTGAGCAATGAGCTCACTAAATGATACCCCCCGCCTCCCATAATGTCCATGTGTTGAGCTATACACGGTAATGTGTAAAGAGGAATAAGTCGTTCTATCAAATGTTATCCAGAAGCTTCCAATGTGACGTCATAGGTAAATATATAATGGCAATATTCATGTTTTGCAATGGGAAACCTAAAATACGTGTCGAATAAAAAAGTAAAATAGGAGGTGCGCAATGGCAATATGTAATAAAGATTCTGTGAAAGTTTCATAAAATTTCACTCAGTAGTATAAGAGGAGTTGCGGAAAAGAGATAAAGCGTAACAGACGGACAGACGGAAGGACGTACAGAGGGACGGAAATCCCGATCACTATATATCCTCCCGCTTTTCAAGCGGTGGGTATAATAAAATCAAGGATAACAAACACATAATCTTCCGGTTTTTATTTTTTCTGATATTTGTTTGTTAAGGAAGTCAATTTATAATTTTTGTTTTAAAGTTTTTCACAAAGGGGTAATTATTAGGTTTATGACCCCAAAACATGATATGAATCAGTATACATCACTGTAAGTTGGACAAATTTTACCTGATTTGTGCACAATAAAATATACTTATTTAAATTTATTTCAAAGGATTTCCAGTTAGAGCCAAGTTTTACAGACCATTCTCACTCTGGGTGTATCAAACATGTAGCAGTGTCCAAAAAAGGAATCCTTGCCTCTGGAGGAACAGATGAAACCATTCAGCTGTTTAACCTTAAGAAGAGGTCACAGTTAGGGTCCCTGGGTCATCACTCTGGTAACAAATTATTAGTTCTAAGTCTTTTATTTAATTGTCTGTGGATTTGTAATCCTTAAATTATCAAATGTCAAGTAGTATGTATAATTTTATGGTTAAAAGTACCAAGATTTGTAAAGTTGTCCTACTTTAATAATTCTAGCAAGAAAATTGATGTAGTATATGTAATATGGTAGCAGGAAGTATTTCAAAAAAGGATTATTTTTTCCTGATAATCATAAATAATTATGATCTATATAATATGAAGATATTTATGTTATTTTTATGTTTTTTCCCCTGTTAAAGGTTCGTTGACCTGGCTACAGTTTTTCAAGAATACCCATTTGTTCAGTGTCAGTGAAGATGGAACACTGTGTATATGGAAGACATATACCTGGGAATGCCTGAAGACTTTAAGGGGTCACAAGTAGGTTTCTTGAGAGATTTTAGACACAACGATTGGCCCTGATCTACTGTATTTTTATGCCCCCCTTGGAAAGAAGGGAGGGCATATTGCTTTGCTGCTGTCTGTCGGTCCATTTAGTTTCCATTCATTTTCTTCATAACCGTTTCACATACTGAAATGAAATTTGGTATAAAGGTATATCAGATGAATATCAAGGTCAAGTTCTGTTTTGGGTGTGATTGCACCATTTTTGACAGAGTTATGCCCCTTGGACTTAGAAAAATTCCAGTTAATTGCAGTTTCTGTTCATTTTCTTCAGAGAGGTTGCACATACTGAAATGAAATTTGGTATACAGGTATATCAGACGAATATCTAGATCAAGTTCTGTTTTGGATGTGATTGCACCATTTTTGACAGAGTTATGCCCCTTGGACTTAGAAAAATTCCAATTATTTGCAGTTTCCATTCATTTTCTTCAAAGAGGTTGCACATGCTGAAATGAAATTTGGTATACAGATTTTTCAGAGGATTATCTAGGCCAAGTTTTGCTTTGTATATGATTGCACCATTTTTGACAGAGTTATGCCCCTTGGACTTAGAAAAATTCCAATTATTTGCATTTGTTCATTTTCTTTGCAGAGGTTTCACATACTGAAATGAAATTTAGTATACAGATTAATCAGATGAATATCTAGGTCAAGTTCTGTTTTGGGTATGATCGCGCCATTTTTAGTTCACCTGAGCCGAAGGCTCAAGTGAGCTTTTCTGAACAAATTTTGTCCGTCGTCCTTCCGTCCGTCTGTAAACTTTTCACATTTTCGACTTCTTCTCATGAACCACTGGGCCAATTTTGACCAAACTTGGTACAAAGCATTCTTGGGTGAAAGGGAATTTAAATTGTTAAAATAAAGGGCCAAGTCCCCTCACAGGGAAGATAATCAAGAAAAGACAAAAATAGGGTGGGGTCATTAAAAAATCTTCTTCTCAAGAACCACTGGGCCAGAAAAGCTGAAACTTATGTGAAAGCATCCCGGTATAGTGTAGATTCTAAATTGTTCAAATCATGACCCCCTGGGGAAGGGCGGGGCCACAATGGGGAATCAAAGTTTTACATAGAAATATATAGGAAAAATCTTTGAAAATCTTCTTCTCAAGAACCACTGGGCCAGAAAGGCTGAAACTTATGTGGAAACATTCTGGGGTAGTGTAGATTCTAAATTGTTCAAATCATGACCCCCGG
>PRKT01000001.1:2339233-2365895 GCA_003671525.1 Saccostrea glomerata | reverse complement strand
TATAGGAAAAATCTTTGAAAATCTTCTTCTCAAGAACCACTAGGCCAGGGAAGCTGAAACTTATGTGGAAACATTCTGGGGTAGTGTAGATTCTAAATTATTCAAATCATAACCCTCGGAGAAGGGCGGGGCCACAATGGCCGACAAAAAATTTTACATAGAAATATATAGGAAAAATCTTTGAAAATCTTCTTCTCAAGAACCACTGGGCCAGAAAAGCTGAAAATTATGTGCACATGGAAAAAATCCTGGGGTAGTGTAGATTTCAAAATATCTAAATTATGATTAGTGGGGTGGGGTGGGGATGCATTATGTATTACAAGGGGGAAATCTGGTAAAGAACAGAATGGTCAAAGCTTCTCAGGTGAGCGATGTGGCCAATGGGCCTCTTGTTGACAGAGTTATGCCCTTTGGACATTAAAAATTCCAATCATTTGCAGTTTCCGTTCATTTTCTTCAGAGAGGTTGCACAAACTGAAATGAAATTTAGTATACAGATTAATCAGATGAATATCTAGGCCAAGTTCTGTTTTGGGTATGTTTGCACCATTTTTGACAGAGTTATGCCCCTCTGGACTTGGAAAAATTCTAATTTGGGGGGGAGGGGGGCATAAGTGTTTTACAAACATCTCTTGTACTTCTAAAACTCTTGAAAGGTTTGGAAGACACATAAAACTATAGTCACTGCCAAATGGTATATCTTTAGTTCTGTAAGTTGAAGGGAAAGAAACAAGGGGTTTTATATAATTGTAATAATTTCAGTATTCACATTATTTTGTTATTTAGATATTTCTTTAGTTTTGACACTAAATTTTAATATGATATAAAGTAAAGATATGTAATATTCTTTTTCCTTGTGTTATGAATTAGAGGTCCAGTCCTTTCTCTGTCAGTCCATCCCAGTGGGAAGTTAGCATTAACCGTCGGTCAAGATAAAACACTGAGGACCTGGAATCTCATCACAGGAAAATCAGCTTACATCACAAACATCAAGAGAGGTAATTCAGGGGTTAAACCACCCAGAAGTGTTTAAGGGATTGTGAGTAGAGAATTGAAAGATGTATTTCTCTAGCTAGATTCAGCTGATTTTATTCAATTTTCTTTGACAGCTGCTGATATTGTATGCTGGTCTCCAAGTGGTCATTTTTATGCTGTCGTTTTTGCCAATAAAGTGGATGTCTACAAACTTGAGGTTTGCCTTTTTTATTCATTAATCAGTACTCTTCATCTCAGGTAATGGTACTAAAAGAATAAGTGGTTCACTTTTTCGATGAATTAAAATTCAGATATATAAAGCACTTGTAACAAATTCAGTCAGTTCAGTATTATAAATTTTGAGATTTAAAAAATGTATTATAAAGGATGTTAATTTTTATTATTATTAACCTTTATGAGACACAAAATCAATTTACATTACTGGTGAAGTCAACTGTTTATACATGTTGGTACTAAAGTTTTAATGTATTATATTAAGAAGCACTTTAAGAAACATGATAATGCTTAGGTTCATCAACTTTGATTAATATAATACAAAACTTGTTACATTTTGTTATGTTGGGTACATTTTGTATTGTTTGTAGACTGGCAGTGTTTGTTCTTCCTGGACATCAGAACACAGAGTTAACAGCCTTGCCTTTGTGAATGTAAGATCATTTTATGGCTATGGCACACCAAATTCACAAAAATGGGCATTACATTGTTTCACAGTTGATAAACTAGGTTTATTGACTGTAAACTATTGTTTACAAACCGTGAACTATAGTTAACAATTCGTTAACTGTAGTTTTCATCAGTAAAACTATATTTAACGGTTGTTAAATATAGTTTACGAATGCTAATCTAAGTTTATCTGTCTGTAATAAAACGTTAACAATAGATTTTGTGGATAAACATAGATTCGCGTCTGTAAACTATAATTTACAGTCGTGAACTATAGTTAAGAGTTGTTAATCATAGTTTCACAAATCGTGAAACTGTATTTATCAGATTATCTATGTTCTGCAATCGCAAATGATTGTTTTCAGTGTTAAGTATTGTTTACAGTTCTGAAACATAGATTATCGCATTAACTATGGTTTACAGATGTAAAATATAGATTAACGTTGTTAACTATAGTTTACAACAGATAAACCTAGTTTATCAACTGTTAAACTATGTTTGGCTCATTTTTGTGAAGTTGGCGTGCCATATACGGCTTTATCTTCTGTAAGTGCACTCCTGAGAAAAGTAACTTCTGTTTTAAGTTAATATACAATTATACTAGTAGTTTTCCTTTTATAATTCAGTGAAACTTAACAAACATTTTTGCAAATATATCTAGATTTACTCTAATTTTGTAAATTTGTTGCATTTAATTTCGATGTTACTGACAAAATGAATGCACTGGAATTTTGACTGATATCATGTGTCATATCTTAGTTCATAGAAGAAGTTGTTTTTCTGTACAGGACAATGTTGTGGTTTATGGTGGAGAGGGTGGGATGGTTTCTTTTTATGACATCAACAACAACACAGAACTGGCATCAGTCAGTGCTGATGTCAACAGGTTAGTCTTAGTCAAACTCAAATATAAAACAGAGAGTACATGAGTCCAAATCAAAGCTCAATACATATTGTCTGATAAACTACCAGTACATGTATTATGAAACAATACAATATCCCGTTATACTACTGAAAGAAGAAGCAGTTATATTTATAAACCAGTACACAGTGTTTGGTACTCTACACACTGACAGTTGCTAATTGATAATGATAGAGATATTACACTGTCTGCTGTTTAATAAAAGAAATTTACTTGGTTATGTTAGGCAGCTAATGACTGGAATACAGGTTTAAAGGTACTTGGACACAGATTCGAAGTTATTATTTTCTCTATAATATTACGACTTATATATTTTAATAGCATTTCACACAAAAATTAATTGAAAATCTTATTTCGTTTAAAAGATATTGAAAGTTCAAATATTTCGAAGGGTTTGATTGACATATCCTTGCACTCTCACAAATTTAATTTTATTCTTAATCCTTAGGAAAAGTGGCAATCTCGTTTTGTATAAATGAAAAATATTAATACTATAATCCAGAAAATTCAGAGTAGACACGTTCGAAAGCAAAACAAACACACAATATATTGTCAGTCCGTGCAGTTGTGGTAAGCAGACTGTGACGATTGAACGCACCCGGTGAATTCTAAATATAAACAATAACAGAACTCGAGCCCTGTTTACAAAAACTGTGTACATAACACGAGTGTGCTCGATTTGCTAAACTCTGTACGCATCTCTTAGTTCGGAATGACGATACTTGTGAAGGTGTTTTGCTTTCTAACATTTCTACTCTGAATAAAATTATTATTCTTGATAAAAGTTTTAATATTTCTCATTAAAACACATCAAAATCGCCACTTTTCCGAAGGATTAAGAATAAAGTTAAAATTTGTGAAAGTGCAAGGATGTGTCAATCAAACCCGCCAAAAAATTTAAAGTTTTAATAACTTTTGAATGAAATAAGATTTTTAATTAATTTTTGTGTGAAATGCTATTAAAATATTTAATTCGTGATATTATACAGAAAAAATGAGAAAATATTAACTTCAAATCTGTGACCAAGTACCTTTAAAGTTTAGCAAAGGGATTTTTGACAGTCAATGTGTACCATTGATGCAATTTAAACATTTACATTGTCAGAATACACAATTATTTGTCCTGTTACAGGATTAGGGGTATCTGTGCTGTAAAATCAGATCCGGCTGAGGAGGACAAGTTTTACGTGTTTACAGCCTCCAGTGACGGTTTTATCAAGATGTTTTCCCTTACTACGAAGGAGAAGAAGGTTAGACTTTTAAAATTGTCAAGTCTTCATTCAAGATTGTAATAACAGCCAAGCTGTTGGGCTAGACATCAAGGTTTATTGAATGCACTGTATACATAACAGTTATCATTCAAGAGTGTCACTTCATAGCTGCAATGATATTGATTCTTGAATGCACCTCCAAAATTCTGCTCTTGTTTGCCCTGTCCTTATGGTTTTCAGTGGTGGATTTTATCAAGAAACTGTGCATTTCATTCCAATTGCTCAATTTCAGTGTGCAAAAATTCAAATGAAATTGACTGAATTTATAACTAATTTTAATATAAAAGTATTTCTTTTGAAGTTCATGATATAAGGTATGATATTACAAAAGATAAGGTTACATTGATTCATTTTCATTAAGTTAAAAGAATATAAATTATTTATATTGCATGTACGGTATTTGAGGGTAATATAGAAAATTTAGAAGATATATAATTAATTCTATAAACAATCTGCACATTTTTTAGGTGAATATGAAGTTACTAGCCTCACACAATGCAGGATTTAGGTTGACTTGTATTACTGTAATGACACCCCAGACTTCAGAGGAGGAGAAAGTGTCAAAAGTGAAAGTAGAGACTGAAAGTGTCCTCGAAGAAGACAACAGTGCACATGAGGACAGACTGTCAAGTGAGGAAGAAGTTGAGGACAGTAAATCAAATGAAAAGAAAAAAATACAAAAACAGAAGATAGGCAAAAAAGAACATACAACAAAAATGGAGAAAAAATTGAAAAAGGAACTTAAAAATCAAAATATCAAGCGGTTAGGAAAACAGCCACTGCAGAAAAGTAAGAATTGCATATTGCATTTGAGTTTTCAAATGAAAAATTCAATCTGTTACATGTGTATGAAAAATTTTTAATAAGATTTTCAGTGAAATATCTGAATTCTTGGTCTCTTGGAACTTTTCTTGTTTATTAATACACTTTTCTGTAATTTCTCTAGTAACTATCAAGAACAACTCACAAAAAAATGCTGAAGAAAACAACTCAGATATTTAAGCACATTATAAACTAATTTATAATTTATGAATTGCAGAGAAAGGAAAGAAAATCAAGAAAGAGATTGAAGATACATAAATTTATTTGTAAATAAATCAATAAATGTAAGGAAATATATTGTGTGTTCAAAATGTGTTTGATTCATGCTTTAATGATTATTTGTGATCTTTTTGACATGCTAAAAAAGAAATGGTGTCTTATGTATTAATTGTTCCATTGAGGAGCAAGCAGCCCTTGTTGACCAGTCCCACACTTCTTGCTCCTTATAATGATCAGGCAAACAGAAAAAGCCATAGACAGTTCAGAAGAAAAATAATGTTTTTAATTTGTATAAAAATGTCAGTTGACACGGTTATTGTATCAATCATAGAATTTGCAAAATGATGACTTCAAACAAGACTGATGATATCTTGTACATCAACTTCTGTGTCAGAAGCTTGCAGTGATCTGGAAATTGTTCTTGCATAGAGCATGCTTTTGTGTACTGTAGAGTTAGGTGGGAGACATAAACTCCACATGCATGCAGGTGATTGAGATATTTTATTGCACAATATTATTTTTTTTTAAAAGTGTTAACTCGTCATTTGTTTATTTTATTTTGATTCGGAGGGAGAAGTTGAATTAATCAATGTATGATCAAAAATAATATCATAATAAAGCAAAGTCAGCATTTTGAATGACAAAAGCCAAAGCAAGAGATTTTTTCCATTCATGTACATGTTTTTTATTAATTTTTGTTTCATTTGAATACAAACATAACCATATGTCAGGAAATAACAGGGCATTATTATTATTACCCTTGGGAATTCCAACAGTTTGTAGGAAAAAGTTTAGATACTAGTAAATATCACATTAGACAAAATACATAATGAGATCCAGAAATGGGGTTGGCTAATAAATACATGTTTATATAGAGAGAATTGATATGTGATGGTTATTTGTGGACGAATAAGTTTAAGATCGAGTTATCTAATAAAAACAATATGGCGGCGCCCATGACTACAGGTGGTTTTTCATTGAAAAGTAAACAGGTGTATATTTTCATTTTGTCTTATCAATGTAACCTACTTTCATACAAAAGAACAATGAATTTCATTAAAGATTATATTGAACAGTTCGATTTTATTGAATAAGAGCGGAAAATGTAACTTTTTGAATACCCCCCTGGCCCCCTCAAGATAAACCTTGAAGTGGCAGAGTCATCAGCGATTGATGGTGGCCGCAGTGTGGTAGAAGTAGAAGAAATTGAAAATAGAATTGAATGGCTCCATTGTTTCAGTGAAAACTTTGTTTTATTGTGAACCCAGTGATTTGAGTCGCTGTGTCCGGCCTATTTATTTTGTGAAGAGCGACTCGCCGAACCTGAGGTCTGAGCAGTCATCGGTCCTACTAAACAGAGTACGCTAGAGTACGATA
Organism: Saccostrea glomerata; assembly: GCA_003671525.1. NCBI lineage: Eukaryota > Metazoa > Mollusca > Bivalvia > Ostreida > Ostreidae > Saccostrea > Saccostrea glomerata. The sequence goes on along the minus strand of PRKT01000001.1, from coordinate 2,359,625 downwards.
GAGTACGATAGAGTACGCTAATAAAAAAATAGAATTTAATGCATTTATACAACTTTTTTCATGTTTTTATTATGTAGTTTAACACAATAAACATATATCCTGATGCATTTTTACCTGTATCTATTATTTATTGGTTTATTTCAATTTATTTTCCAGGCTACGATTTCCCGTTAGAACTTGAACCCGATTGAAATTAACCAGTTGATCTAACATTTAGTTCCAATGAACCTTGATTTATTTTTCTTATTTGTTTGAAAAACTGTTAACGCTTATTACAGACAGATAAACTTAGATTATCATTCGTAAACTATAGTTAACAACCGTTAAATATAGTTTTACAGATGAAAACTATACTTAACGAATCGTTAACTATAGTTTACGGTTTGTAAATTATAGTTTACAGTCGATAAACCTAGTTTATCAATTGTGAAACTAGGTTTATCTCATTTTTGTGAATTTGGCGTGCCATACCTGAGGTCTGAGCAGTCATAGCGACTGAAATTACATTTACAGGTTTATATTACTTTGCTCATGTAACAGGAAGAGAGAAAAAATTTTATGTGCTCTACCAACTGAGCTATCCAGGCTGATATCCACGGCCCAAACCATTACAGCTCATTTTCTCATTTTATTGTATTTTAAATATTTCCAATAAAGGTATTTTCCCCCTAATTTGTAGAAAGCAATTGATTTGGATGGTGAACCAACTGAAGTATTGTGTTGCCATTATGAAGACTATGATTTCATTCTTGCAACTCAGCTGAATAAGATGGGAACTATGGTATGAAATTCTTTACTATTCTTCTGAACTCAATAATTAAATACATCTACATTTTTTTGTAATAGTATTTGTGCTTCTTTTCATTTACAAATTAAAAAATGAGAAAACAAAGTGTTTATGCTGTCTGTGCACTGCTTTAATTTTTCTGCATCCTTCACCTTGTCATAAACAGTTGCTTTGAAGCAAGTTATTTTCTGTGTATTAACTGATACAGGTGGAAGTGACAAGAGATTTAGTTCTACAGGAAATGTCTACAGCCCGGCCCTCCTACTCAACCAGAGTTCTCCTGGGAGTGGATGAGGTATGTATTAAATGCTGAAAGGATTTTAAAATTTATAGCCGTACATAATTATATTTTTTTATATACTGGTACTGGCCAGAGACCAAAAGAGTTTATTATGTGATAGTAAGGTGTTTAACATCTGCCTGTTTAGCTATGTCTGTTTTTATTGCCTGTGTGAAAAAAAAAAATGCTACTGCTCTGAAAGGTTTGGCCAAAGTTCAATAACAAATGCGCTCCACCAAGATTAAACTTTTGATTTCAGTGAGCAATGATACCTTGGTAACTAAGAATAAAAAGGAGATGATAGAATATTCCTATTTGGCCATTGTTTGGGGTGTGTCTTGCAATGATAGGTACTATTTAGTTGAATGACATTTCATCCATATTGAGAAAATTTGGTAAAATGCTCTAATTTGTCCTTTTCTGGCCTCCTTGAACACATTAATTTTAAAATCAAAGTTGGTTTTAAAACAAGCACCATTTAAAAAGTTTAATTGTATAAATAGAGAGGAGAAAATGTGATGTACTAGTCTGTCATTTGAATCTTTCTTACCAGCCTATTTCTCTTTAGCCCAAAAAGACACCGACCCAGATTCTTCTCTGGCAGGTCCTTTCCCTGTTATATCCTGGTCATGGCACCAAAATGTAAAAGGAGAGGAGAAAAAATGTGATGGACCAGACCTAGGTTCAAATTGAGTCAGGTCTGTCACATTTTTCTCCTCTCCTGTTACAAGTACAAAATTATCACAATTTTGTTTCAGCCTTTAAATGGTTCAAGAAAGTATCAAGATACATACATAGTTCAGGTGCAATTCCAATTTTTTTAGCCAGTAGAGCTACAGTTCAATTAGAGAATGTTGATCACCTGTGATATTTATTAAGGGTAACTTTTAATTCTGTGGAGAAAAAAATTAATGAAATAAGTCAAAATAGACGACATATGAAAGCTAGACAAATTCATTTATTTTATTCATTTACCAATTACCATGAAGTTCTTTTAGAGATGTTCTATTTATATACTGTAACTTAAATATGCATTTTTTTAAGCCTCTGACACATGTCATTGCCAAGAATCTGCTTTCAAAACTGGATACAACAAAGAAAGTTCTTTTAGCCTTCTCCCTGAAAGAAAATTCCCCAAGTATAATCCAGAAATTAAGTGAGGTCATCAAAACTGTAGTTGAATGATCTACTCAAAAAGCCAGGAAAAAAGGACATAATCCAAACTGTCCCACAAAGAAGAGTAAGATGCCTAAGGATCAGCTAGCTTCTGGTATCAGTCGTAACAGATGAGAGCTCGGTGGTCTTTTACCAAGAACTTGACTATAGATTGATTGCATACATGTATTTGGGTTGTCTTTCTTGTCCTTTAGCAGTGGAAAGCATTAACATAGTCACTTTCTTCCAAAAGTTAAATTGACGCACTGCTTACCAAAATTATGATATCAAATTTAATGAAGAAAATTACATGTATATTGTTAATATTTAATAAAATTTTTGTTAATTATTGATATTTATTTTGAATACTTCACTATATGCTATACAGAAGACGTTATGAATTCTTAACATGTGCCACACTGAATATTAATTTCATGGATATTGTTTGTACACTATTAAATACCCATAAAACATCTTGGATGCTGGTTTGGCCGATTTTCTGCACCTCTTATCGCCCGTCTCTCAACCTCATTATCGTGATAGACATTTATTGATCAGCTGTATGGGCCTTTATCATTAAAATATGTCAGCAGTTATGCTGGTCACGTGCACCTAATGAGGTTTCCTGACATCCAAATTACCGCTTTTATTCACATAAATAATTCATAGTCTTGTTGTATTCATGGATAGAGATTCTGCAATGATACTGCAATTTTTTCAAAGTATCGTATCCTAAATATATATCAACTACATATTATGTAATGATATATCGTATACTAAAATCAAGCTGTGTTCGATTTATTTTCTTTGAGCAACTATTAGCTTATAATTTTTTCACATGTGCTCACTGAATTACCATTACCTGAATATTAGGCATTTCAATTTCTTTTGATGAAAGACTTCGTGACACGAGAGAACGAGTACACGTGTCCTTTATCCCCGAGATTGCACTACATGAATCTGAAACACGGACCCCCCGCCTCAAAGCTTTTACGATGAAGTACTCATCATTAATGTCATTGCGCAACTAAAATGTTGACAGCAAGTCTGAAACAAGGATCTGGGGGCCAAATGTTGTTGGAGAATATGTCACCTTCGTTTAGAACACGATGATAGGAGACTGGCACACATTTCCGATATGCGCGTGCTTTTCAAGAGAGGTACGCTGAGGGAGATCGAGACATACACTGAATATGGGACGTATCCCCGTATCATCATATCCCTGCCGAAATATTTTAAATTTATTTCACAATTCACAACAATACAAAGTCAAACTCTTAGGTTTTACTTGAGAGAATCAATTTCTTATAATAACGCACAGAGGATTTTGTTAAAAATTGCAAGCAATTTATAGAAATGCATGTAATGCAAATATTTTCAAGACGTAATGTTAACTCATATCCCATTCACCTAAAAAAAAGGGGGGAAGCTTTCGATTTGATTTGAGAGGGGGGATATAGTAAATATATAATTTTTTTCAAAGGAGGATTTATTTTAATTCCGATGAAAGACAGACTTTTCAAATAATAACGTTTAAGAACACAATTTTGTTTGGTGAGGTGGATGTCTATCCTATTTTGAATTTTCCTGCACTATCTTTACATGGACATATCAATTTTTTTTTTAAAGAGAACACCATTTGTGTATTTGTCACAGTGTAGAACCCCAAACTCATTAAATATGTCCATCTGCATGTATACATCCTTCCAAAATATAATGGAATAGAAAAAATAATTTGATCGTCGAATGACATTTCCTAAACCTTAGAAAAAAAGGGGTAAATTGAATGCACGGAACGACGCAAAGATTGACGTAGAAATCACATATTTTTGAAAGAATTCAAAGGAGGTATTGACTATTGAGAGATATAATTTGCTTTATTCAGACTTCAGATGCCTGCATCAAACAGCTTAGACATATTATGTAATGATATATCGTATACTAGCTTAGAACTTACTGGCACTTGATTCTTCAATAAATATTGTACCCATAGTATGATACAGTATACCAAGTAGTTAAAAATTTATTACAGAAACAAGTGTCTGTTTTGGAACATTCAAAGAATTCTGGTAAGGAATAACACAGAGAAAGACTGAACAATGTAAATATTCCTATGTAAAAGTTAATTCATCCATTTAAGCCACGATTTACCCACGAGAATCATGATTTAAAAAAAAATAAAAGCACTATGGTTTTTATTAAATGTATTGGGAGCTAGCTTTCAAAATATTCTTTTTGCAAGCCCTCTTAAATTGCTACATTTTTTCTGCAAGTGACACATTTTACAATGGACCAAGGCCATAGGCATAACTATCAAAGATGTGTTAGAAAATCTTTGTGTCAACTATGGGCTTCCATTGTTAATCATATATAAAAGTTATTCACTAGATTTTTTTCCCCTTGACATTGAAAATATCGCAAAAATCCTTGGGCTAAGGCCAGGTCTCATGCAATATGAAAATTTGTATTAATGTGTGAAATCTTTTTTCTAAGTTGAAATAGATAAAACAAGATGTGTTTGTGAAACACTGGTGCCCCCGTATGGCGACATAGCGAAGATTAAACTTTTCTTAAATGCAAATTAATGTATTGGTACCCAAAGTACATGTATGGTATTCTCACTGGAAAAACAATTGTGAAATAAGAATGAAGGTCAAGGTTTAAGTTTTTTCATAAGAACGGAAATCTCCAAGGACAAGGTACACTGAATTGGTATCCAATGAAAGGTCTTGCCACAAGGAATGCATATTTGAAGCCCTAGCCTTTCAAAAGTTATTGCCAAGGTTAATTTTAAAAAGTAGGTCAAACTAAAAGGTCAAAATTCTTCATATTAAGCGAAAGTTCCTGTCACAAGGATTACATATGAAAAGTATGAAAGCACTAGCCCTAACCCTTCAAAACTTATGGTCAAGTTTTGTTTTTTTTAAAAGTATGTCACACTCCAAGGTCAAAGGGTCAAAGTTCTTTGTAACCAATGAAGAGTCTTCTCAAAAGAATTCAAAGAATACATATTTTTGGTGTATAAGTCCTAGCCATAACCGTTCAAAAGTTATGGCCAAGATAAAAAGTTTTTAAATGGAGGACAATCTCCAAGGTCAAGGTAAAAATATTAATATCAAATGAAAGGTCTTGTCACAAGGATTAAATATGTATAATATAGTATAAAAGCAGTATCCCTAACCCTTGAAAAGTTATGGTCAAGTTTTGCTTGTTAAAAGTAGTTAAGGTCAAGATTAAAGATCAAAGTTCTTGGTATCCAATAAAGGGTCTTCTCACAAGGATTACATATGTGAAGTATGAGAGCACTAGCCCTTAGCGTTCAAAAGTTATGGCCAAGGTTAAAGTGTTTGACCTTTGCCATAAGTTCTGAATGGTTAAGGCTAGGTCTTCCATACTTTACATATGTGAACTTTCATTGGATACCAATTACCTTGACCTTTCGACCTTGGAAATTTTTGTGCTTATAAAAAAAATCCAATCTTGGCCAAAACTTTTGAACATGAAGGGCTAATGATCTCATACTTCACTTAAAGACCCTTCATTGGATACCAAGAATTTTGACTCTTTGACAGGTCTTGACCTTGGAGGTTGACCTTCTTTTAAAACGTAGACCTTGTCCATTACTTAAAAAGGATTAGGGCAAGTGCTTTCATACTTTACTTATCTAGTCCTTGTGACAAGACCTTTCATTTGATAGCAAGACCTTTGACCTTGACCTACTTATTAAAATCTTTAACCTTGGCCATAACTTTTGAATAGTAAGGGCTAAGGCTTCCATACTTTTTGTAGCGAGACCTTTCATTAGATACCAAAGACCTTGACCATGAAGATTTCCGTACTTATGAAAAACTTTAACCTTGGCTTTCTTTCATATTTCACAAATACATTTCCAGTGAGAGATATCCTACTTTCGGTACCAATATATTAAATTTGCATATTAAGAAAAGTTTAATCTTTGCTATGTTGCCATACGGGGGCATCAGTGTTTCACAAACACAATCTTGTTGCATAATATTTACAATACTATTTTCAAAAAATTTAACATTTTTATCATGTAGACAAGTCTCCCGTTTTTAATAATATGGCGACCTATAATTTTTCTGCGATATTTGGCAAATTTAAACTATAATAAATGAATATAAATGCAGTTTTTGTATATACTTTAAACCATTAAAATGGCGAGGGTGGAAAAACCTTAAATTTATGCCTTTACTTGGCACTTGGTGCCACTGAGCAGTGAGGGTTTCATATGAAATCAACAAAGGTTAGAGAAAAAAGAATTAGCATCATACAAACAACTCTCAGTATAATAGGAAGTGGTTAGAGAGTCTGCTCTAGAGTCACAAAGTAGGAAGTTGCTCCTTACGTTGCAGGTTCAAACCCCACTGTCGGACATGAAGAACGGTTCCTTGGATGAGACCCTATAAACAGAGGTCCTCATATCTCAATGGCCCTTGTGCGGAGTATAGGACAAAATTTACCGCTATCTACATATAGGACTGAAAAATTCTCGAAAGGGACGTTAAACAACAAACGTACAGTATAATAGGAAACCATAGTTATGACAGAGTAGAGCATTTCCTTTAGGGATGTTTTGAATTTACAGTATTCAAAATTGCTTTAAAAAATATATAAACAATCAAAATTTATTTCCTTTTATTGTTCATTTACAAAATTATCACAAACCTACATATGGAAGCACAGAAAAAACTTTATTCATGATGCAATTACTATAAACATATTGTAACTCTATTATAATACACATGGGACTTGCACAAACATGAATGCAATAATGACTAGAAAGTAACAATGGTCTTGCTCTTCAGCAATGTCTATATTCAAAGACTGTCCACAGTCTAATTATCTACACAGGATCCAATCTACACTCAACAGAGACTTGTTTCAAAATTTTTAAATAGCATTCTGTATTTCGAATATTATTTGGGTTTTTTTTTGGTATAAATTTATTATTTCTAGCTTCTCATTTTTAAATCTATGTACTGTCAAACCTCTAGGCAATTTTGTATGCAACCTTCAAAAGAAATAAATACTATACTTGATTTTTTTGTTTACGTATTATGTATTTCTATTTCAACACAAAAATACAGTTCAAATAAAAATAGTGCCACTATAAACAATTAATAATCAGTTTAATCACACCTATGTACAATTAACGTACATGTACATAACTTTATATATGACTAGTTTCAAAGAGTAAGGATAATTTATTCTGACTGCAAAAAAATCAGTCACAAATAACCTTATCAGCACTAGCATTTATTTTTTACCTAAATTAAAAATTAAATAAAATGATAACCCAGAACATAAGATCTTTCAAAGATATGTCGGAATTAATACTGGATATAAAGAAATAGCCTTATTTCATCTTATCAGAAATTTGATCCTTAAACCCCGCTTGCCGTGAGTCTCGGTAATCAGATAGGAGTCGCTCCAAAATCCCTCCGACATCAGTAGCAGCGGCAGCTCAGATAAAGGGACAAAGATAAGGCAGCACCCAGGCTGCCAGCCATACCAGGGGATCCGACATTTCAGCAGCTGAGAGATGTATCTTAATATAAATCAAGAGTAAAAAATATCATAAATATCGTGTGCTTACACAAATCAAGGAGAAGAGCTCTCAAGATCAAGATGTATTACAACGCACAGCCTAACATTAAAAATGTTTTTTCTGTATGTACATTAGTTTTACATGCAATGCATAAACTATACTACTTTCAAATGAAGTACTCCAATTTTATCATAGATGTTACATATTAGATTACTACATCCAATATAAAGTAACATATTTCTTTGAAACATTTGAAAATAATTGGCACAAAGTTTGGTTTCTTTTCACAAGGTATATACAGTTTACAGGACATCGTATGATGTCCCTTAGAAAAATGGGATCTTAAAACAAAGAGTAAAGGCCCCTGATACATCAACGAATCACTGAGCTAATCAAAGCAGGTGGAAGAAATGAAAACATCATCCCCCTACAGATTATGACAGGTTTGCTGAGAGATGAGACTTTGGCAGTATAGTTAATGCTACACCATGTCCAGAATCGCTCAATTTGTTTAAATGGAAGAGAAAATGCTGCCTGTATTCATACCAAGATACAAAGTTTTGCTGTTGGCATTCTTCTGGAATGCTAAACAAGTTCACTCAACACTTTCTTTCTTTGGTAATCCTCATAGAGTGAGTTGAGAGACTTGAGCAGAGTCTGGAATGAGGGTCGAGAAACAGGTTTGGAGTTCCAGCACATTTTCATTAAATCATACACTTGCTTGGGGGTATTTTCAGGACAAGCTAGCACCTTTCCATCTTTTACAAACTGAACCACCTCTTCATGTGTCATGCCATAATAAGGCTGAAGAGCAAAGGAAAACAGTTCCCAAAGCAGAACACCAAAAGACCACACATCCGAATGAACTGCAAATTTATTGTAAAGAATAGATTCTGGAGGCATCCATCGAATTGGTATTGCATCATGTTCACTTCCACGATAATACTCTAATGAATGGATGCTTCTTGCAAGTCCAAAGTCTGAAATTTTCACTTCAAGATCATCTCCCACCAAACAATTTCTGGTTGCTAAGTCACGGTGCACATAGCCTTTTTCTGACAGATACACCATCCCACAAGCTATCTGTTTTGCAATGTATAACTGATCAGAAGTATTTAATGAAGGCTTCTGTTCAGAATAGATGTCCATGCTGTGACGCCTTATAATGTAATTGTCACAGCTGTTGAGACGGAGAAATTCATTCAAGTCCCCCTTTTTCATGTATTCAAATAGTAAACACATTGGATTACCAATTGCACAAACTCCCAACAGTTTCACTATATTTGGATGGTCAAACTCAACCATCAATGATGCCTCTCGCTGAAAGTCTTGCAGCAACTCCTCCGAAGCGTCTTCTTTCAACATTTTCACTGCAATCAGCGATTCTGATTGGTTGTTGATGATATTGGGTGCTTTAGCTTTAAACACTCTTCCAAATGCCCCCTGTCCAATATCCCTGATATACACAATATCATTTCTTGGGTACTCCATGTTTTGAAGTTTAGGGTTAATTTTAGAACACTCTGACAATTTATGGTAACAAGAATTTTGGGGCAGTTTGCCGATGTCAATGTCAAGGTCATCCTGTGGGGTGCTGTTGTACTTGACCTGTTTGCGTTGTCTGGAGATTTGACAACAGAGCACAGCCATTAGGATAGAGACAAAGACAACCAGTGCTATAACAATGACGATGATGATGATGGCAACTGTGTAGTTCTGAGTTTCTGGCAGTGTAGCCTGAGGTATTACCTCTTCTGAAAAAGAAAAAAAAATCAACTGAATGAAAATGCCCCTTTAGGTATTTTCTAAAGGATTTATTGATCCACAAGTGAGTAAACGACAAAAAACAATACCATGACATTTAGGGATATCGCAGAGTTCCCATCTCTGCAGTTTGTCGACTGTATAGCACCACGGTTGGTCCTCCTCTGATCCTGGGTTACGGCAGTAGTTTTCTGCCCCCTGTAGGCTGGGGAACACTGACGGGGGACGGAGATGGGAGTGAGGATGCTGGCTGTCCCAGGGCTGACAGGCCGTCCCTGATTTGGTAACATTGACCGTCCCATTGTACCACTGTCCAGTTCCTACATAGCACTTATCTACAATTCATGTTACATCCAATTATTCATATCTAACGGCTTTATATGATTTCTTTCAAAAGGAATGTTAAGAAATATGCAATTTTTTTTTATGTGCTTTCTTGCATTTGATTTGAGGAGGCAGCTTCACCCTAAATACTTTAAAATCATATCTAGTAACATTTAATTTTTTCCCAATTATAAATCTACACTCACTTGTAACCTGACTTGGGTCTTTGTGAAAAATTCTTCCATCAATACACTGTGAGCCATTGTCATATTTGCCGACCAATAGCTTACAGTCTGGGAGAGGAGTTGGACTTTTCCTAGTCGCACTCATTTCGTTCCATTGGTCGAAGCACAGCAGGTCCTTTACTGCTAAGCAGCTCTCCCTGAAGTTCACATAAGAAAAAGTCTTTGTCAGGTATATTAAAATAATTTTTTAACAAAACCTAGCATTACAGAGTTTTGTAATTTGAAACTACAAATTACCATCACTTTAATTTGTTCATGTTGTACAATATTACAATCTCTGAGTTTATTGTAATATAAGAAAGGGGGCATGTTTTATCAATACCCCCACTATTGCTAGTCTCGTTAAAGGAAAAATCATATTAAAATGTTTCCCCCCATTGTCAATTTCTTTAAGTCGGCATAGTGTGTGGTCCTGTTTTGATTGGTGCACAATAAATCCTTTTAATTTGGTATCTGAAATTTTCTCAGATGAATACCTCATAAAGTGAAATGTAAAAGATATAAATAATAAAATTATTTTTCATTTCCTTTACAATTTTATTGAGCTGACACTTTCTATTTATGACTTGTGGGAAAGGTTTTATAATCCGATTTATATAGACCCTCATTTTTGAAAACTTTATAGAAACTAGCCTACATGATAATCCTGTTTATAGAAATGACAGAAAATCAGAAATTGGCTTATTATTAAAAGAAACTCCAAGTCTAACTTTAACCTCCAAACACAATTAGACCCCTGATTTTACAAAACTAATAAAATTTCCTCCTTCATCACCTAAACTAGTTCACCAGCTATAATATACAACCTTTTTTAACTATCTGGGACACATCACTGATACATTGTAAAAATGGAGGAGAAAAAAACTGGTTCGTGTTGATACACATCTTTACAAAGTAAGGCAACAATATCCATGCACCCTTTTCCAGACAGAGCAATGACTCTTTTGTTGAAGTTTACCTGCCATAAATCATATTAACTGCAGCCCTTTTCCTACTTGTATTAACACCTTACTTGTGGCCATGACAAATTCTCAACAACTTCTGACATCTGCTTTGCAAATTTTCTCAGCCCTACCACTTGTTTCAATGGGAGTCATTTTTTTCCCATGCACTAAATGTTGTAACATCTGCACCAAATTTTGTTAAAAGCATTCACTAACCCTTGTAAATGAAGATTACTTTCATCTCGAAGAAAGTTTAATTGAAAGCAGACTCTTGCCATTACAGGGGTGCATAACTTCATTAATTCGATTTTATGAATGATATATGCCTCATCATATGTTATGATCCACAACCCCCAATTCTACATTAAAAAGCTGCAAATTTATTATGAGGTAATCATTCAGTTACTTGCTTTGTATATTTTAATTAGAGTAATTGCTTGTAGATTGCAGGGGATGGTAATCTTACCAATACACATTTTTACAAATGAGCTGTCAGACCCTGGAGATTTATGCCTCTTTTCAGATTTGAAGCAATTAATATTCATTGTTGATAAATCCTGATAAAGCACCTCTTATAAATCATAATGAGATTCCACCAAATGATAAAGATGCAAAACATTTAAAGTAGAATATCATTTTATTCATTAACAGGGAATCTCATCCAGAAAATAATAAGCCATTTAAAATGTGACATCAGTAAGTGACGTAGGTGTCCAAACTAAAATGATCAAATTGATAATTCATTTTAACTGTTCAATACCTTGGCATCGTCTAACGATTTCTTTCACTGATCTTTTGACATGCTATATTTCATGGCAAGTATAAATATCACAAATAATTACCCTAAACCATTTGGAGATTTGGATATAAAGAAATTTTTATTTGCAATTATCAAAACTGGAGAAAAAGAGAACTTGACAGGTAATAAATAAATTATTGTTCAAATTTTATGTTCTTCGCCACACTGTCTTCCTCGGGTCTGTTTTTATGTTAAAACATTAAATACACACAAAAGACCTGCATCACGTGGAAGCTCCAGTGACCAATGGTATCAATATATACAAGTTCACTCCGATATTCAATGTGCAGGTCACCTCAGATTTATAATCCTAAAGGTCAAAGCATCTCCATTAAAGAATTAAAGGTATTAAATGAAAATACACCACAAAATGTACCCTTCACATTTCTTTTGGCATGCATCCTGGGGAAACATTTATCACCAGGTATAACAAATCATATATCGCCCTCATACCTAGTCATTAACTATATAATATTATTGTTGGGATTAATATTGCAATATACAGGTATATTGGCAATATCGCACACCCCTAATCATTCATTTTTGATTGACATGACATCCAAGCATAAAAGTATTGTGCATTGCAAATAAACATACATTTTGCAACATATATACATCAAAATTGTACTCCTATTTCTGACAGATATTTTATATAATTATGCAGATTTCAGTGTGACCTACTTGCACAGATGAATGGGCTCTATCTTCCCTGCTTCTTCCTGACATCCGGGAAAAGCGAAGTGACAGAAGACCTTGAGAGCTGCATCCTTACAGGCTGGTTTCCTGACAATGGAGGATAGGACTCCCTTTATCAGCTCGCGGACCTGAGACTCCTGATCCACAGACGGGTTACCATAGGAAGCATTGAAGAATACCACACTATTCTGCAGGACATCTTTACATATTGTTCCATTGTAAGGGGCACAGGTTCCACGTGGCCTGAAATGAGGAAGGATTAAAAATTGGAGTAAAAAAATGGTTCAGGTTTTCTGAATTTATATGATCTAAAAAGTTATTTGTAGAATTTATGATATGTGCAGGGCTCCTAATTTAAAACTCAAACCAACCCTACTCTCTCAAATGAATTTCAGTGGTAAAAATTTATTTTGATCAATGTAAAAACGTGCTGCTTAGACCTTTTCCTCTGCTAAAAAAACTTTTATTTTGAAATCAACTTGTACTTTCAGACCTCTGAGTAATAAAAGCTTAAATTTGATCAATCTTCTTCACGAGTTCCCTTAAACTTCCATTCCACATAAATTAGAAGCAATTGGAAATAAAAATGCAAATTGAATTCCTGTGCATTCAGGCTGATCATTCTGTGTCATTAGCTATCAATTTTACAATGGTAATTTGCAGATAGAATAATTTTGGCAAGGTTGTCTAAATTACAGTTGTAAATTTCTACAGACATTTGGACAAAAATTATTTTGGTGGAGGGTGTAAACATCCTTCCTCAGACCTATCAATAATCTCTTGCTCAACTTCAACTCATTAAGTCTTACCCAATAATTATGTCTTCAGCATAAAAGAATCAATTCTAAACATCAAGAAACAACCAAATGAAATCTCTCTGCTAGAGTGTCAAATATCATTATCAAGACAAAGATTGAATCAATTGGGTAATCTATAAACAGCCTAAAATCTGCAGTGCCGTAAGATTGGTAATAAACAAATGGTTTGTTGGTGTGAAGCAGGGACAGAACATTGGCTTATCTTTAATGCAGCTGAAGTGAATACTTTACATACAGGTGTTCCAGCACACCTATATAGCCCTCTGAACATTTGGCTTTTTAATTTCAAGTCATCTTCTAGGATTTTTTTTTATACAGGCAAAGCAATGACTCTCTTGTTATATGAAAATTCACTTAAGTTCGGTGGAACATGATACTTTCATTAAGTTTCTTGTATTAAATAGGTAGCAATGTTCTAAGCAAGATTGGAATGACATAAGCATTTTGAAAATGCCTAATTAATGTCTCTTATTCGTATTGACCTTCAAATGACATAATTTACCGAGTTGTCAACATTTAGAAATGAATCCAAAATGGCAACATATATTTAAAATGTGGACAACACATGGAATGACAGAAAAACTTGTCAAAGTGTCACTCAATAGAAACCAATCTGTCACAAATAATATCAGCACTGCAAACTGATTTCAACTGTGTCTAGATTAAAAGAGGCCTGTGGACAACTGCGCTCACCTGATATTCCTAACATGTATAACAAGACCTTACAATTTATACCAGCAACTGACTTAAAGCTGAAACTCATACAACGCAGTCTTGTCCTTTCACCAGGAATTTGAAATTAAAATTCAACCATTTTTTTTTATTTTATCCCTTCAGAAGTTTCCATTATCAAAATAGACATATTCATGAAGAAATAGTCTAGCTAAGACTAGCTAAGCCTTTCAACAATGGTTACAGACCTTTTGTGCAGAATTAACAGGACTAGAAAATATATATGTGTCCTACTAAGCTAGAAAGTCTTAAATTTCGAAAAGTAATTCATGACCAATCTTGGCTGTTCCATATTAATATTTAATAATTCACGTTTATTGACTGTGTGAGATGGATTTATCAAAGGTTTTTTTGGATTGGCCCAACCTTTGATTGAAAAATAAAATCACAATCCTTTCCGGCACCATGCAATAAGTTAAATATATTCTTGCTGTCTTTATCTCTAACTAAATTTACTGTATATGTTTACATTAATTTGTTCTGAGAAAAAGAGTAACACATTTAAACAAGTCAAAACATATCATGATAGAGCATAGGGTCAAAGTTTGAAGCCCCTAATGACTTGTGTAAACAATGTTTTTAGCTCACTGCATGACATACACCATACATTCAAATGCTTTTTATTCAGCCATGCAACACCCTTGAATAATATCCCTTCTCTGCAATATTTCCCACGATAAAATTAGTTTATCACTAACATGGTATATATAGCAGGTGTCCATTCTCACCGGGATTATCTCCCCCTTCCCTTCCCTTCTTCAATGTAAGTTACAATAGGGAAAAAAGTAAATGAATATGGTCATAATTTGTGCAAAAATGTATATTACAGATATAACCAAAACTTTTTGATAAAATATTATACTTCATACAAAAAATTTCTTCTTAAGCATTCAATCTATAATAAATTGCACTTAATGTAAAATCAAAAAGAGAAAAAATTCATTTAATATTATTTCAATACAATGAAGTATAAAAACTCACCTAGTTGGGGCTGGACTCACTCTGTCTGCAGAAACAAAAGGAACAATTATAAATAATAATAGTAAATTCAGCATGTTGACTTGCATTGTTTAATCCTTAAAAGTTAAAACATTTTCTTTCACTGATTGTCTGTTGCAGCAAATTTGTTTCTCATCAGAAAGAACACAAGACACGCTTTAGCTTATCAAAAATCCAACTTCAATGAAACATTCCGAATTATGTACAAGTACATTTTATCAGGAAAGATGAGCTCCAAATATTTTCTCCCGTCTCAAATCACAAGGAAAAAAAGTTTTGAAAAAAAGTTTCACAAAAAAAGAATTAAGAACATGACAAGTTGGAGATACGAGTCTATGAAGCACAGTGTAAGGAGGCGTCAATTTTCACCACTGCCTGCCTTCAATAACAACCCTCTCTCTCAAGTTAATGTCCACGGTGACCAACACCACCTCATTATCAAAATCACATGCAGAGGGAGAAAGCAATTTTTTTTTACTGTGAGAAAAAGAGGTTCTTGATCACACGGTTTTGTTCTCAAGCCATCTGTCATGAAATTTCTAATGAACTGACTTTATCCTCCAGAGGCTGTAGTAATCAACCTTATCAGACTATAGAACCAGTTATTTTCAAGTCCTCCTTATCTTTATGCAAAAAATCTTCTAAGAAGGTTTATCAAGTTCTTAGATCAAAATATTTTGTTAATATTCTAGCATCCTCTGTGATGTCTGTTGGAAAATAAACAGACTCTGGCTATGTCAACTGGGCGCCCTCAGTTGGAGACCAGATATCGAGAAATATTGTGGAACACTTAAACACAAATCTCTTTATATTATGACTGAAATGTTTTGGATAAACATCACTAGAAAATCTTTTTGGAGTGTCTTCGCTCTTCCATTAGACAAAGAAGTCAATAATCCTCCAAGTAATTAGAAATAATTAAAATCCAAACACTGGTTTTGGTCCAGACAGAAGCTCTGCTTTCTGAGGACAAACAATGCAGTATTCAATATAGATAAAGTATATCTATGTTGAAATGTTCAACAGCATCTGTTTGCTGAGCCTAAGCCAACACAACTGATAAAGATGTCAATGGCATTCTATCTTATGAATCCATCAAAGAAAGAAACATTGCATGAAATATCCCCGTCTATTGCTTCTCCTTTGTCTATTGCTTCTCCTTTCTTTGCTCGTCACCTTAATTTCTAGCAAGTCCAGAACAAGTCTGTCGTTCTGTTGTCCCAACTATAGTCCTCATAAATGAAATGTTTGCAGTATTTTGTTAACCTAATTAAAGTCTTTGTCTGGACAACAACAAGCTAAAACTTTATCTAAATATTTGGACTTTTTCAAGGTATTTTCCTGCAGGCTACTCAATAGACTGAGAAACTGAGAGCTCTTAAATAGATACCTCAGAAAAAGAATAAAATCAACAGATTTCCTGATAACTTTTTAAATGAGAAGTTGCAGGGCATTGAAGGTTGCTTGCAGCAAACAAAAGCCCATTTTCTTTTAAAAAATACAGAGAGCAAATACAGACATAAAATAAAATCAGTTCAAAAGACTTTTTTTAATATAAAGTCCTTACTATTATTTTGTGGTGTAACGACCACCACTTTGGCCTCGCGTGTGATCACATGTGGACCACTGGTCAGGTGGTTCCTGCCCCGACATTTGAAGGTCAGATTGGTGGTGACTGCCTGAATGCGCAGTGTAGAGTTCCGCTGAACCAGGAATCCTTTTTGAGGCCTGGCAAAGGTGATTGTCAGACCACTGGTTTCTGAGGAATTCAGCTATTTATAAGAAATATATGCATTAAAAAGTTTTTTATTCAAAAATTTTCATTACTTGAAAATCAGTATTTTTTTTTAAAAAAAAAATTGAAAATGAATAAGCAAGCCTTTTCTTTTTTACTTTTCTTTTAAACATCAAATGAAGGAGTATGGTTCTTTTGGATCTATTCTAAATGAAAACTAATTTAAAATACCAAATGGACACTTACCACTGTGTCATTTTTATCCAGCCATTCTAACTCGGGTGCAGGGATTCCCTCTAATTTACACTCTAGCTGTAGACGGACTCCATACTGCACATAGCGACTTATAGGGTGCTTCTCCGTAAACCTTACAGGAACTACAATCACAACCACTTGTTTATTAAATCACTATTAGCACATATAATTGCTTATTTTCTTCACTTATTTTTTTTCACATTTTTTTTTCATTCAAGCATGAAAACCATTCATTTTGATGGTTTTGGTCCCTCTTCTAGGGCCTGATGGGGTGGAGTGGGGTGGATTCAATTTTTTGCTCATAACTGCTATATACCAAAATTGGTTGATATTGGTGAGGAAGCTGAAGATCGATGTTTGAATGTTAAGGCACAGTGAGAAGGTCAGTCTAAGTGATTACTCAGGTTACCTAAAAATTTTTATCTAAAACAATGAATGCTTCAAACAACCTCATTAATATCAGCAGTGACACTTTAGGGTGTGTTCTATAAACACAAATAGGAATTGTCAGGTCTATATAGTGATTGGATTAAGCACAGGAGACACCCATTTTGTAATGTCAAATCCCCTGAAATGCCCGCTCAATAATGTTAAAATATTAATTTGTCTGGGAATAAACCTACATGCCATTATTTCGCTGCAAAAAAATATCAAATTGTTTAAGGTATTGATTTCATATACACAAGATCCGCTAATCTTGACTTAAATGCATTGCCTAAATTTCTTTCTTATCAGTATATAAAATCAATTCCTTTTCATATCTGCAGATTTGTTCACCATGGTGCCATTTTCACTTAGAGAATTTGTTTTACAATGAAGACACATGCCAAATCAAAGTATTTATCCAAGCTAGCTATGCATGCAAGGTGCATTATACTCTCAGTTTGATTTAATGCCATCTATTTTACTTAATAAATATTTATGATTAATACTTCGAAATAATATTTTCTATAAATGCTGTGAAAAGGGAGCTAACTCCATCATTGCTTAAACTTCCATGAAAAATCTTTAAAATTATAGTTTATTTCTTCTGTGCAATTGTAAAGTTCAAGCAAAAATTAAGAAAAAAAAGAACTGGAATTACTTCCAAGTCCCACAAATGATTAAATGATACACTTGTCTGTCTGTTCATTCAAAAACAAAAGAAACCAGCCAACTGAATAAAAATTTTAACAGCTCTACAAAGCCCTGCAAACAAGTCTGTCTTGTTGGTTAAATGGCTTTATTTTATGGCTAGGTACTCCTTCTATAAAGAAGAGTGACTTAGTGAGAGCATGCACTATTCTGATGGCTATCAGACAGCTTCTTAACAATACAGGTTCCAGTGCAGACATAACTCAAGTGGCCATTTACTGTGAAATGTCACTGGCTTTCTCTGCTGGGGTGACGT
Source organism: Saccostrea glomerata (assembly GCA_003671525.1). Taxonomy (NCBI): domain Eukaryota; kingdom Metazoa; phylum Mollusca; class Bivalvia; order Ostreida; family Ostreidae; genus Saccostrea; species Saccostrea glomerata. Next base: position 2,341,133 of record PRKT01000001.1, on the reverse strand, counting down.
GTTTGGAGGGTCTTTACCTACCACAGTGTGTGATGTAGTGTCCAACTATTTACTCAGGGGCACTTGGTGCCGCAGAATAAGACAAACCTTTCATCAACCCTACACTTCAGTGTCAATATTACCTATATCTCTTTCATTAATTGCCATTTATCTCAGAACTATAATAGCACAAGGTCTTTTCCAATTTGAATAAATAGGTTTTGTGTAATTTACGATAACATGATCGGGGTGATTCACGCCCGACAAAGCGGTATATAAAAACATAGTCAAGTGTGAGGGGAAAACAAACATAGCCCAAATCTTAATGCACCCTTACAAGAACCTCAGTTTATTTGGAAAGTAAAAGATGTACCTGAAATACCTTTATTTCTAATCTGATATGAATCTCTTGTGGATTTAAACTGGCCTACTTTTTATGAATGAATAATTGTTCAGAACCAAGGGGTGGGGACATAAGAAATCAACTACATGCAACATAGCCTAATTCAGTCTTTTAATCAAAGTACTTTTTTGGACCATTTTTTAGAAGTACAAAGACCAGTGCCTCATTTGAACATTTGATCATTACAATAGTACAATATTAGAAGCAGGTTCTATCTCTCTATTAGAGAGAGCAAAAAACTAAATTCAATATAAAAGTCCCTAAAAACAGTAGAGCTTTCAAAATAGGGCAGGAGGCGATTCATCGCAGATTCAATGATCAGCATTTACAACTACAAATTTTATAATTAAAAAAGAAAATTATTTGAAACAATTCTAAAATGAAAACTTTCTGAACAGAATTAAAAAATACCGCATTGTCCTCCATATATGAAAATAAATTGTAATTTGCTAATTCTTAAGATTCGTTCAAAAAAAAGGTGTAGGAAAAACAGTAGAAAAACCTGTATGAATAATCAATTGCATTACCTTCCACTTTGAGGTATGCCTTTTCTGACTTGGCCCTGCCTGTGGTACCATTGCAACACCCACAGTTGACGATGCAGTAGTACTCCCCGCGATTTTCAACCTTGATGTTGTTAAAGAGAAGCACAGCTCCGGAACTCTTTAATCGGAAATTGGTACTCCGGCCCCTCTTTTTGAGCTTGATGCCATTGTGGTACCACTTGACCTTGACATGTTTCCTCTTGCAGCCGGTGGACCGCTTTATGCTGCAGTGGAAGGCATGTCTCTGGTCCTCCTCTACCGTCGCATTCTTAGGAGACTTCTTAAATTCTAACCCTGTCAAATAGAAGAAAATGTCTCCATAAAGTATGGACTATAGTTGTCAAAAGTTCAAAGTATGTAATCAAATTTCTTTAAATGTTTCACATTTTGTGGGGATACTATTTTCATGGATATCATGAATACTGTAAAGTATTGCGTTAAGTTGTTTTTAGCTTATTATTAATAAGTGCAGTGGTGGAATGCAACTTCTGATAATTTAAGTATTTTTTGAAGGGGGTCTTCCATTTATAAATTATATGCAAGGAATTCTTTCCACTTTTAATACAATATTCTTGAACTTTCACATTTAATATATTTCTATAACATTCAATGTTCATATTCTATAATGGAACTTCAACTTCTCCTAGCCCTTGAATACCTGCATATTTTTTTCAGGTCTAAGTTTCTCCTGTGCAGATTTTTTCATCAAGCTACCTACACTGCCGATCTTATAAAGGCTACCAGTAAATCACTCATTATTCATATACAATATGACTACTACATTTATTAATTGCAGAATGTGATTCACTGTAAATTCAAAGGAAGAAACAGTGATGACTAATTAATACATTTTTATAATGCCAAGTTGCTGGCAAGACAATCACCTCTGTGCTCAACAAAAGGTACAATACCAAGGGTCAACCCACACAAACCAGTACCCAACAATGAAAATATCATCCCCAAAAACTAACAA